>VCAZ01000107.1:1547804-1607183 GCA_005784505.1 Bagarius yarrelli
ATTTATTAGGGTGCTGCCCAAGGGGTTTTAGTAGGCCCACCAGAAGTTCCATCTCACACGTTCCCTCAGCAGTGTTTCATTGGCTTTTGGATTGTTGGAGGAAGAAAAACCTTTGTGACCAACACATTTTGTCCAGATTATCTAATGTGATATACATTTATTCATTTTAAATGTAAAATTAGAATTAAATATTAAAAGCATCAATAAGAAAAAGATTAGTCTCATGACTGTTTCTTTCAATCTTAGAAAACAAGAAGCCTCTGTGCATAAACGGATAAATCTGAATGAAAGGTTTAATGATTACATTTACATTTTCCTCGTTTGGCAGCCGTCCTTATCCAAACCGACCTCAATTTATCTTATTTATACAACTGAGCAGTTTGGGTTTAAGGGCCTTGCTCAGGGGCCCAGCAGTGGTAACTTGGTGGTGCTGGGAATCGATCCCCTTATGTGAACCACAAAACCTATTTCGGCCATTTGACCAGTAAAACCCATCTTTCAGGATAATTGAAACAGAAATACTAAAAGACTGACTTATTTCTAGGTTTTTGAACTTCTTTAGGTTTGTCTAGAACTTTATGGCATGTATGGACTAAAATTGCACATAACTGTGCACATCTGTATTGTGCTACTGTGCAAACTGTACATGACTTATTGTTAACTACACCCGGCCAATTACATAGTTAAAACCCGGCCAAGACATAAGTGAACGAAGCCCCAATCTAGGGCCCCCAAGAGCACATCAAATGATGTTTTCTTAATTATTATTATTATTATTATTCATTTTTATTTTATTTTTATTTTTTTTTTTTGGGGGGGGGATTGTTTGGACAATTGTATTTACATAAAAATGCAACATTAATTATGGGTTATTTATGTTTTTTTAGCTACTATTCAGTATATCACATTATGCCACTTGCTACTGCAAGACTTTGACTGTTGAAGTGCAGAAGAGTTTTAATGTTAAACTTATTTACATTTACATTCATGTTTAATTAACGCTCAGTTTGTGTCAAATGTCTTTTCCTCCTCTGATGTATGAGTTGGGTATATAGAAGGATGAGTATATAGATGAAAGATGGATAAATGGATGGATGGATGGATGGATAGATAAATGGATGGATGGATGGATGGATAAAAGAAATGATGGATAAATGGATGGATGGATTTAAGGGTGGATAAATGGATGGTTAAATAGATGAATAAAAGGATGGATGGATGGATGGATGGATGGATAAAAGAAATGATGGATAAATGGATGGATGGATGAATAGATAAATGGATGGATGGATGGATGTTTTTCTTTTTTAGCCTTTTTTTTAGTAATGCAATATGTATTGTATTGCAGTATATGGTGATAAGTATCGTATGGTGAGGCCCTTGCCAATATAAGCGCTATTATCAGCAGCAGTATTTGGTCTATGTGTCTGTAAGATTTAATTACTCCGAATAAAGCATGTTACAGTGCAAGGGTTTTAATGTGTAAATCCATCACGCAACCATCCTAACGCCAACCTTTTTCTTTCAGTTTCTTCTCTCTGTCATTTATTCTCAGATCAATAAGTTATGTAATGCTACAAATGTTGAAAATGTGCGTTAGTCTGTACTCCAAACTCTGAGCAACAGCTGTCATGTGTGTGTGTGTGTGTGTGTGTGTGTGTGTTAAACGGCTCTCAGCTAGTCACGGCCTCCTACCTGTGTATTGATTTTAATGTCAACCGACTTGCGGTTTTTCTGAGTGTTTGTTCTGAATGTAGTGTTTTTAACATTTGCACTTTTTCTCTCTCTCTTTCTCCCTCTCCCTTTTTCTCTCACCACCGATCCTCTCTCAGACCTTCATCCAGACACTCTGAGGGAGCTGGTTCCTGCCCTCCTGTCTCACCGCCTCAGGATGCTCACTGCTGATGCAATCTACAGAAACATCTGCATCAGCAACGGTCTGCTCCTCCACCCAGAGCCGCTCTCCCTCCATAAGATAGTACGAGTGTGCTTTTTAAAATTTTTAGGTCCTGCCCTGTTATTGCTCTGCATTTCCATCCTGTGTTCTTAGAATAATATTTCAACACCTTTCCCTGGGCTGAGAAAAAAATATTACTCCAAATTTCAAAATGCATCTATATTAAAATATTACTTAAATATTACTAAAATATTAGTATCTAAATAAAGTATATAAGGGATTTGTTCTATTCTACTATTAATAATGTACTGTTTAACATTTGCGAAATAACAGTCACACATTTTTAATTATTTTAAGTGGTGCGGCGATGATATACTGAGCACACGACCATTAGATCGATTTATAGCCGTTTCTGTCTAAACTGCTGTTATAGCAATTATTATAATTTATAATTACTCGCCAGCTTCTCACCCATTAGAATCAGGAATTCAGCGGTTATGTAACAGAACCTGTACAACCGGTCCTAATGGAGATCGGTGTAGAATCGGCTGAAAAAACATTACAGTGTTCCTTTTAAATCATTAAAGCTAAATGTGATTTAAGGTAAAAATATCCACACTAAGAATTGAGGATATTACAGTGTTTGTGTGTTTGTAGATGTCCTATATTAAGGCCCTGGGGCAGTTGTGTGGGTGCAAACTGAGGCATTCACCCGAGTACCAGGCTGGGATGGCAGTCACACCCTGCTCAGACAGCCAGGGTAAAAGGTGAATCTCACACACACACACACACACACATATATGTATACACTCACGGATGGGTGGATGGATGGGTGAATAGGTGGATAAATGGATGGGTTAATAAATAGATAGATTAATGGTAGATATATGGATATGTTGATGGTAGGGTATGTGGATGAATGGAGGAATAGATGGATGAATGGATGGCTTGTTAAACAGATAAATGGATATGTGGATGGATAGATGGATATGTAAATGAATGGATAAGTGGATGGATAGATATGTGGCTGGATGAATATGTGGATGGATATGTAAATGAATAGATATTTGGATGGATGGGTGGATGGATGGATAGGATGGTTAAGTCGGTGGATTGATGAATAGGTGAATGAATGGATAAATAGGTGGATGGATGGAAGGTTGAATAGATGGATGGATATGTCGATGGATGTATATGTGTATGGATGGATGATTAGATGGATGAATAAATGATTAAATGGATGGATATGTCGATGGATGTATATGTGTATGGATGGATGATTAGATGGATGAATAAATGTTTGAATAGATGGATGGATATGTCGATGGATGTATATGTGTATGGATGGATGATTAGATGGATGAATAAATGTTTGAATAGATGGATGGATATGTCGATGGATGTATATGTGTATGGATGGATGATTAGATGGATGAATAAATGTTTTGAATAGATGGATGGATATGTCGATGGATGTATATGTGCATGGATGGATGATTAGAGGGATGGATGAATAAATGTTTGAATAGATGGATGGATATGTCGATGGATGTATATGTGTATGGATGGATGATTAGATGGATGAATAAATGTTTGAATAGATGGATGGATATGTCGATGGATGTATATGTGTATGGATGGATGATTAGATGGATGAATAAATGTTTGAATAGATGGATGGATATGTCGATGGATGTATATGTGTATGGATGGATGATTAGATGGATGAATAAATGTTTGAATAGATGGATGGATATGTCGATGGATGTATATGTGTATGGATGGATGATTAGATGGATGAATAAATGTTTGAATAGATGGATGGATATGTCGATGGATGTATATGTGTATGGATGGATGATTAAATGGATGGATATTGGAATGTGAATGAAACTAAATCTGTAATTAAATGTTAATAACACTTATGTGGCTATGATAGTCTGGTGTCTCAATACGTTTGTCCAGATCTCTGTAGACAAACCAGGAGGAGGTATTAGTGCGAGGAAGTAAGATGCTTAAAAGAACATATGTTTGTGATGGTCCTGTTTTTATCACAAAATTATAAATGGTGCAGGTAACAAAACTTTCACCCACCTTTCCCATTGCCTGTGCTGGTTCAGAGGATTACCTGCTGTTCTAACAACCTTTCCACGTTTCCACCATGTTCTCCAAACACAGATGTTAAAAATACTAACAGCGGAAAGTTTTCGACTGCTGCTGAGTATATACAGTATTTTATCATCCGTAGTTAAATCCTTAAGTGCGTATACACAGAGTTATGTGTGCTCTGACCTATATGTTTTTTTTTATTGGTTTATTATGTAGCAGCCATATATATCTTCTTAATGGTTTGGTGGGAATGCCAGTTAAACAGTTGTTCTTGCAATTTCTCATTACTAATCTTTAAACCTGTGCACTTGCCACTTCTCAATTCCGAATAAAAAGTTTACCTATGAAAATACTGGCCTGGACCCCAAGCACAAGCTGCAAATACGGTATTCATTAGCCTGATAAAATCACCGTTATTAAGATTCTGTCCTCAGAAATCCCAGCATAGTGCTGTCAACACCTGTCCTCAAAAAATTCGTCCTTAATTACATTCAGATAAGACGCCCTTCTCATTGTTCTTCAGTCCTTTCAGTGTTCCGGGAGCCATTATTACCGTATAATACTAATGATAAAACCTATCACAGCCGCTATTAGCACGGCTCATGTACATCTCAGACCCAGCGAAGGCAGACTGAGAGTGGTGTGTGTGTGTGTGTGTGTGTGGGGGACATAAAGAGATGGCTGTGATGGAGCCATTGTCCCTCATCATGGGATATTAGTCAGGGTTAAGGTGGCTAATGGAGAGATGGGTTCCTCACGTTCTGATCAGAGCTCAGCTGCTGAATAAAAATCACACAGTTATGTGGGAACAAAACACCCAAAACACAGACACGGCAATAAACTAGTATTTTTTAAGCCGTGTGATGGAGGAAAACTAGCTAATTGGTGGAAATGGGCAATTATATTGCAGGTGAATGTGGTTTAAAAAGAAAAAAACGGTAACCTAGATGTCAACAGGAAGTGGGTGCAGGTTTTTCTTTAGGGTGCAAGATATTTGTTAAGTGCAGCATGTATTCGGCTTGTTGTGTATTGGATAATAGAAACACGTACGGATGCTCGATATTTATCGGACAGATAAATTATCAGGCGATATGGGTGAAAAATGACATAATTTTTATTGCTCGATAAATGAATGAAATCCGATAAATGGATTGAATAAAATCCACTTGCTGGTAAGTCAATCAATCAGTCTGATTGATCAGAGATTCATCCGCTTATTGAGTGCAGGTGACTGCAGCCAGGGTTGCCAGATTGGGCAGGTTTCCACCCAATGGGGTTTTTTTTTTTTTATATATATATATCAAGTTACACTGAAGATAAATGAATTTATTCTGATTGATATTGTTTGCGCTGCTTTTTGATTTTTAAACTACAAGCATTTGATTTTTATACATTTTTTTTAATTAAAATGTAACTAAAATGTACAAGAAATGATTCCCGGTGTTTTACACAAAAGTCAGGACTGATGTTTGTTATTATAGTTTGGCCAGAACTATGAAAATATCAGTTTTATCTTAGATTTTCTCTTCTCCTGGTACACAAACTGCAGATTATATAAAAATGATCATATAAAAATATGAACACAATGTTTATCGGTATTAGAATCGGCCACGAGAAGAACTTGGTTACCAGTTTCTGCTACTAACTAGTCATTGTTATACTTCAATCTCAAACTTTACTGTTATAGATTAGTCTTTGATTATTTGCCATTAGTCATGCTGTCAGTGTAATACTTGTCAGGGCAACTGAGAACCATGCAGAAGTCAGATTACCTTAACATCTTTAATGAAGGGTGAGTCAGACCTGGTCCAATCCCAAACGGTTATATATTAATTTTGCCCTTTATAAATGAATTTAGTTTAAACTCCCAGTTAAAAAAAATCCTTCTTTATTTTTTCTTTACTTACAAAATAATAACCGGTTCTTAAACCCTAGTTTCCGCTGCCTGGATGTTCTGACAAAGCTTTTAACCAGACAACAATTTAAACATTACATACAAATCAACCCGAAGTACAAAATTCCATTGAGTGTGAGTGCGGTGAGCGTTCACACTTTTAAAAACCGGTAATGTGAAGTAAAGTTCTCGTCTAAGGCGGATATCAGAGACTGTCTTCAGGAGATGGTGTGAGTTTAGTAGATTTAGAACTCGATTCTGCACTTGTGTTTTATCCAATGATGACGTTAATAGTTTCCACAACAAGTGTAGCAAAAGTGGGGCGTAAAAAAGGTGATGCGTCTTACTGCACTCAATGGCACCGATATAATAATAAAATAATAGTCTAATCTGATCAGTTGTGTTTAAGTCTACAAACCTCAGTATTTGGACCTCAGTAAAAAAACCTAGTGTGACCGGGGATTGCGCTGTCTGCAAGTGTCTCCAACTTCATCATGTAAAAATGCTTTATGTGAGTGTGTGTGTGTGTGTGTGTGTGTGTGTGTGTGTGTTTCTATGTAACTGTACAGAGGTTAATTAATCTTTGTTCCTTTTACATAGTAATAGTCGAAATCTACTTAACATTAAAGATTAGGACTCGTAGGTTGTTCAAATCATTTTCAGTCTCCTTCTGTCCATTACACACACACGCACACACACATGCTGTACTTTCATTACGATGTTTGGTTTGTATTTTTAAGCATGGGGTCGTTTGTATTAGAGCTGAAACTACCATGAAAAGAAATTGCATTGTAAATGTCTGAATTGCAAGTGTTTTTCTCCACCGTGCCACATTTACTGTCTTGCTCCACTCAGGACTCTCATTTGCTCACCCTCCTCAGCATGAGGGTCCTTTCCCATCACTCTGTCTCCCAGCAGTGAGTCAGACGGGAACACACAGCCGCTCTCTGCAGCCCATCGGTCGCAATCCAGCCCACGCTGGAGGAGCACTTACAAGCCCATTTAGCCAGCTTTCTTATAGACTGTTTAGGACTTCAGCTCTGTCCCTTTAGATAAGAGGCACCAGAGAGGGTCCCAGGGTGGGCTGTAGTTACCGGCCTCTAAAAGGAATTACACACTTTGATACCTTAGACTTCCCCACTTTGGTATGACAAGATGCTGCTCTCCGGCTGTGGGACTGATCTAATGATATCTCAGGGTCCATTTGGAGTGATGTGTGTGTGTGTGTGTGTGTGTGTGTGTGTGTGTGTGTTTGAGACGGTTGTTTTTGGACTGGTTTTATCATGTGAGCTGTATAGTATGTTCTAGACTTTCTTGCATACAGTGAGCCAGTAAAATTATGCAGCTTTTTTTGTCTGTCTGTCTGTCTATATATTTGTCTGTCTGTGTCTGTCTGGCTATCTGTTTATCTACCTGTCTGTCTATCTATCTCTATGTATCTATCTATCTGTCTGTCTGTCTGTCTGTCTATTTGACTATCTATCTGTCTGTCTGTCTTTCTGTCTATCTATCTATCTCTATCTCTGTCTATCTGTCTGTCTATTTGTCTGTCTATCCATATCTGTCTGTCTGTCTATCTATCTCTGTTTGTTTAGAAAACGGGACAGTTTTGGAGGCTCAGGCTCGCCAGAGGACACAGAGAAGAATGTACCAAAGGGTTTCTATCGAGTCAATTCTGCAGGTACGCCGTCATCCTCATGATCCTCACTAACATCATCATATATAAAGTTGTCCAGTTGTCCAGAGTGTCGTCCAGTCTTTGTCTCGTCTTTGTTGTCCCTACAAATGCGTTTAAATTTCTTCTATGTTACAGAGAGCTCAAAAGCCTGGAAAGACTCCACAAGCTTAAAATATAACCATCGCATCCCCCCACCACACACACCCCACACACACACACACACAGAAACACACACCACACACACACAAACGTACACTCTGTTAAAGCACCTTTCGGTTGTAATACAGGATGTTTTTAAGAAAAGTCCATCAGCTTAGCATATGTTGATTAGCGAGGTGTGTTTTACCTGCAGAAATGTCGGATCTATAAACCTGCATTTCTGGGATTTCCTGTTTTCATCCCTTTTCAGGTCGTTAAACAGGTTCTTAATCGGATTTACTCTGACTGGGCCGTTCCACAAAATATTGTTTTTTATCCTCTGAAGCTGTTCCTTTGATGACTTGCGCTTGTTCTTTGGGTCGTTATTGTGTTAGAAGATAATTTTTCCTTCTTTCCACCTGTCTAACACACGCCTGCAGGTTTTGTTGCAAAATAAATGTACGGAATGGCGCTGTAGAATATAACCGCAACAACGGGGGTGTAATATCGCTTCTGTACAACAGTTTTCTAAATAACTTCATCATTACAGTGACACATAAGCGACAGACAGTATAACCAAATCCATTGTTTATGTTTGAGTCACTCAGTCGCAGACCTTTAGCTTTATGCTCACACTGATTTGTACATTCTGGTGAAAGGAGATTCTGCTGAAATTGGCGTCCTGTCCCACTTTTTGTTGTTGCATTGTTGTCCTCTAGAGAAAGGTCTCTTGGCAGTGTCTCTGGTGAAGTTTTTCTTTGCTAATTTGTCATGTCCTTGTTAATGATAACCTTCCCTACAACCAACCAACTGGCGCGTCTAGTGGGCTGTCCTCCAGTGTTAATGCTGTATATAGTCTTGAGTCGTGGTTTAGAAGAGTCGAGTGCTGATTAAAGATTGATGGTCAAGCTTTCTTCTATTCTCTCTGGGTTATTCTTCCGTTGCCCCCCCCCCGCTTATCTCCCCTGCCGGTTCTACCAGTTTTGTTGACATTAAAGTATAACTACTTTTATATACAGTATATATTGTTTTGTTGCTATGGTTTTATTTTGCTGATTCCCCCAAAATACCTGACTCTCTTATCATTATTACATCTGCGCTGTATTTCTCTAATTATATTGCGTGATCCTTATTTCCTAGTTATTTATGCGCATCTTTATTCCCCTTAAAACGCTCCTCCATATAATATTACATTATGACTATTGCTGTCTTTATTCATTAACCACATTTCCCCTAAAACCTGATCACCCTTTAAATGATCATTTCCGCAATGCATACTAAACTATCGTCTCATAATATATCCCACATTTTTCCACATCACAATGCTATAAAAGCTTCCGAACTTTTATCCTGATCGATATTTAAGGAGACGGAGATCCTGTACATCGAAGATCTTTATTCCTATTCACATCAGACAAAATCCACACCATTTCAGTCACTTCAGCTTGGCTCATCATACAGATGTATCTCATACAACACACAGCGTCTCCCTACAGAGAAGATTAACCCATATACATGTTCTCTCATAGATAATCAATACATTAATCGACCGGTTATTTCATTAAGATTGGTGAACGATGGCTGAGCGATAAAAATCAAGATGATGTTATGCAGAAGAAGACGATTTTTAGACTTTAGTAATGACAGCTGAACCACAGCAGTGTGTATCTGCCTTATATCCTCTGCGAGATGAAGGTGAAGCGGGATGTGCTTTTTGCTAAGAATCACGCACACTTTACCGTCTTTATAGCAGTGGGTAGTCGCTGCACCGTGTCAACAGGAAGTCCTTCAATATTAGCATAAAGTTGTTGGAGGTCTCAAACAAAAGAGAAATTCTCATCTACTTATCCTGACTATCCCGCCGAGTCACTGGATGTGTAAACATGGCAATAAGTTGTCAAATTTAGTTTGTAGTTTGTCCAAAAAAATGTTACACTAAAACTAAGCCAAGCAAATCAAATTTTACTTAGAACAATAGTGAAAACACCAGCGGACTGTGCCATACAACCATGCTAATAACTTTAAAGCATGCAAGTACCTTATAAATTATACAATGGACAGAGGACTCATTAAAACACAGATCATATGAGACTCTAAGTGCCTGGAAAAAGAACTATTTTGAAAAAAACTGGAAGATTATTCCAGAATTTAGGCCCAACAATATAAAAAACACCTTAGCTTAAATGACCGCAGAGATCTGCTGCACTAGCTTACTAGCTTGTATGATAAGGGCATGTAAAAATACTGAAGACCTTGAAGCTCTTCTGCTTTTTAGTTGTTGATGTATGACTCAGGCTGCATGTTGATGCCCATGTGCTTTTTTTTTTCATGATCATGTATTCCCTTTGTACCACATTAAAGAAAAAAAAATTGGAACTGGGTCGTTTGATACATGCAGTGTAAACGCGGCCTTGGTGTTAATTCGACTCGCGACGTTGACCGTAACCGTAATGTTGGTGCAACCGAGTGAAAAACGCTGTATTTGCTATGGACGCTACTCTCGCGGATGTAACTGAGCTGTCTCACCGTGTTGCCAGATAGGGTTGGTTGATTGTTTCCAGCCCAAAAACTGTCCATTCATTAATGGGGAAAAGGTGCAGAAATCCCATTGTATTTCTGGTGTCAACTTTCACACTTGGGTTTTGTTAAGTAATTAACTTAACTGATCTCAAACCTCTCCTAAATTTGGTACACCTGCCCATTTTTTTTACCCACACAATTAAATTTATAACTGCCCAGTTGAGTGTAAAACAGCCCAATCTGGTAACACCGCTGGCTGACTTTCAGCGCGGAAGCTTGTGTGCATGTAGCCTATTTGTGCGGTGCGCTGAGTGAAGTCTGATTCGTAAAGATTTATTAAATAACTAAATACAATTTTTAATTAAAATATTCATAAATAATAAATAAAAACGCAGCTTTACATGTGCGGAAATCGCATTGTTTTACGATTTATTGCATTAGAAGCTTTGAAAAGTCTTTAAATCTTTGCAAACAAAAAGGTAAAATTTAAAATAATTTTTTTAATGGACCACCAACCACGAAAACCTGTCAAAAACCTGTCTGCCACATTTGAAGCTAATTCTGTAATAAAACAAGTCCTATTAAAATATACACTTACGGCATTTGTACATGACGTCCTTATCCAGAGCGATTTACATTTGTCTCTTTTGGACAACTGTGCAGTTGGGGGTGAAGGGTCCTGCTCAGGGACCCAGCAGTGCTGGTTTGGTGAATCGAACCCCGATCTTCCAATTTCCAAAGCAGTTGAACACCTTAACTACTGCGCTACCACTTCCAAGTGACTTCCAATGACTCGTAAAGAGAATTGCGATAGTCAAGTCGAGATGATTTTTAACTCTCCTAGTCTTAGATAACATGTGTAATAAAGAAAAATGGATTTAACTGAATTGGCACATTGAATCTGCCAGATTTGCTCTAAATTTGATCTCATGTCATGCAAACTCTAAGATATTAAAAAAAAAACCCAAACAATTAGATAATACGTTTGAATGTTGTGGCAGAATATCCTTTCTATCATATATTATAAATATAGATGTAAATATTTCTGTTGTATCTGCCTTTTAACATCACAACAAATTTCTGCAATGACACCAGGAAGCGTCTTGAACTCAAGCGGCATTGAACTTCTTTTTAAAAGCCTGACATTTTAACTTGAAACTACCTGCAGACACCCTGGATTTCTCATTTCATTCTCCAAGTTTATGAATCATTACCCTGATCACCTCCGGGCTTTGTCATGCACTACCTTTTTGCATTTGACTGCTTGATCCAGACCTTGAAGTGAACACCTCTCAGACAGTCATTATTTATGTACCGCCTCTGCGAGCACATCAATTTTTTGTTTTAATAGAGCATACATCGCTATCAGAGTCAAAAGCACCCTGCGACGCCCCACGCTCTAACCTGCGGCACTGACATTTACATTCTACGCTGCGCAGTGCTTTAGCTCTGGGGAAGAGAGAGAGAGAGAGAGAGAGAAAGAGGGGGAGAGAGAGTACAAAGCAGTGCATACACAAACAACACTTGTCAGATCTCCGGTTTAGGAATATTAAACACTGCAATTAGGATTCCTGTGTGAAGTGGAAGTAGGAGAGATGGAGAAAAGGTAGAGTGGACGGTGAAAGTGAGTGGCTGGAAGTTTGGGTAATTACGAAGCTGGCACTCTGAGTGAACCTGCTGAGGTGTCAGAGCTCATCATATTTCTACCTGATCAGAAATAGCCTCATGCCAGGACAGGGTGCAGGAGGAGGGCATGGAGAGGAGAAAGAGAGAGAGAGAGAGAGAGAGAGAGCCCTGCAGGCTGTGCTGCTCTGCTCGTTGCCTTGCACAGTTTTTTTTGTTTTTTTTTAAACAAAAACCTACGTGTTCCCTATACTGATGTGCAGGACATCAATTTTTGATGATGCATCCGCAGGCTCTCAGGCATGCGCTGTATTTCTGGCAGTGCTGCGGTTCTCACAGCGAGTGCAGGTCCATGGTGCCTTGTTAACTTCATCCTGAGCTGTCTGCCCACTGAATGCACTCTGCACTTATCTGGCTAAGGCGCCAAGTGTGGAGGATTTTGCTGTGAAGCATGCACAGCGCATCGTTACGCCAATTTTGACATTCGCACTCTAAAGAGAAAACGAAGCAATATACAGACCGGTTTGACTTATGTGCACAAATCATGATGTAAATCCGATCCAAAGATTTTTTTTGTTTAAATGAATGCAGGTCATTTTTTTACTCAGTCTGATTCAATATAATTGCAATATGCTATTTTTATACCCCAAGTAACCAAGCACGTCAATAAATGTCCGAATATTTCTCTTCAGTCATTTGTAGTGCATTTGGCGAACTCCAGAGTGTTTTTCATTGCAAAGGACTTACAAGCAGTTTTCAAATAAAACACAATTTAACCGTTTTACCCTAACTGCTTTTGGCTCGACGGTACTGTATTTGCCCCAGACGTAAATCCGAAACCGTTATAACTCTCCATCGCTTCTCAGAATTCCCTCATAATTTCACAACTCTGCTTAAAATGACACACGTCCCGAGTTGAAAATATGCCCTAATTGCACAAGAACGCACCAACGCTACGCTTCCAGGCGGCTTCCTTTAAATCATTGCCTACGTCTAGCTGAGCCATCGCAGCCGACGTCACACCCAGTTCGAAAAAACAACCCACGCACATTTGACATCTCTACTAAAGAGCGAAATGTCAGCTAGTTGGAGAATTTATAGAAAAGGACAGGACAGATTTTGATCCTTTCCATGCTTGTAAATGCTGAGTATGCAATTATCCTTATAATGGAGGCGTTGTGTCCAAATTGGAGCCATTAAAGTGATTTAACTGGGCGAAGATTGGGCCTGGCATTTGTGAGGATGTGTACACACTGGGAGTTAAGGAACGTTTAATCACTGCGTTTTAGAGCCTATTAGGTGGAGAAAAAGAACCAGCGCAAGCCCAGCCGACCAGCCGAGATGCCAAGCTACTCATTAAGTCATAGTTTTATTGCCTTCTGTTTGTTTCATTTCTTTAGGATCTACTGCTAATTAGCTTGCTTTTTTTTCTTCCCCTCAAAGCCTTTTGAGGAATCATTTTCACACGTTCAGCTGGTTGGGCTTCTGGCTGCACTTTTCCACTGGAACCGCCATTTTCAACACAGGTTTCTGTAAAAAGATCAACCGCAATTATTCCACCTTTTTAGTAATTCGTATACGTGCTTTCAGCAAACTGAGAGCGCCAGACGATAGCGAGATATTTCGGAAACCTTCCCCATCGTTGCTGAAGATGTTAGCACCACCATATTTCGTGACTTTTCTTTCCTGTGGTCTGATTGAGATTTTACTGCAGAAAAGGTTTCGATATGGGCTGCTCTCCAGGTTGGCACTTTCACTTTATTTAACAGCTGGTGTTTGGCACGGATCAAGTAGACCACCTTTTTTTTTTTTTTCATCAAGCCACTCTCTTACACACACACACACACACACACACACACACACACACACTGCACAGACGCTGCCCCAACAATAGCCACATTTGGTTATTCCCATAAAAGCTTATTTTTGTGTTTGATCTGTCTTGAAAGATGCCTCTTGAAACGCAAAGATGTCTTGATGTTAAAGGGGTTGCAGCATCTTTTTTTTATTTTTTATCTCCATTCAGAACAAAGGGCAGTGTATGCAGTGTCTGCTTTTCTTCTCTTTCCACCCTTTCCTGGGTTTTATCGAGCTGGCCAAGGCTGCAGAGAGGCAGACACCCCGGTGTGCTAGTAAAGCATTTATTAGCAGCTTTGCACTGGCATAATATGCTGGCAGCCAGAGAGGCACTCATGCTTGGCCTTTAACTTTCTTGTGAAGTTCAGCCATACATGGAAACGGGGGCACAGCACATCCTCTAATATATTCTTCATTCATATTGTATCAGAAAAGGAAAAGATGGCAAGAAGGGGACGACTAGCCAAAAAGAAAATGTAAATAAAAAGCCACTGGAGGTCGGTGATGTTGTACTTTGCTGGCTGCACTTGACGTGGGTCCATTTGCGATTCCCAGTGGCGCTCCTGTGTGTCTGTGAAAAGTCCTGTTACAGGCTTTGTGCATGAGCTGTGTACCGTAACCTGAAGCAACTCCACAATATAAATGGGGTAAAGCCTCTTTTCCTGCACTTTGGGGTGCAAGTCGGAGTGTTTAGTGCGCATGAGCTGATAGCGAGGGGGAGTGGAAAGAGGAAAAGCCTGAGTTCACCTCATCAGAGATTTTCTCATCTAGAAAATTGAGGTCATGTTTAGTTCAGCGCCAATATTTTATGTATGCGCTTTGGAAACCGGTGGAATCTACAAGCTCTTCCTAGTTGCCGTCCTACCATTAAAGACACTGCTGATGAGAGACGCACACGCCGATCCAGAACAATCGACTAGTATTTTTTTTTTTTTCATCTTTTCTTAATCTTAATGTAGGGGAGACACTTCTGCATCGAGCCTGCAAGCGGAACCAGGTGGAGACGGTGCTGCAGATCCTCGGCCTTCCTGACGTGGACGTCAATGTTAAGGGTAGGTCTCTTTTTCTTTCCTCCATTAGACCCTTCCTGCCCTACATAACCCTTTTCACACAATGAGACATTCGTTACCGTAGAGACATTTCTATACGTCACAGGACTAATTATAATCATTAAATGAATGAGGATATATTTTGCACAGCCTTATTAAGATGGATGGCTAAATGGATGGATGCATGGATGGATGGATGGATTGAAATAGATGGATATAGATGGACAGATTTAGATGCACAGACAGATAGATGGATGCATAGACAGATAGATGGACAGATGCATTAACAGATAGATGGACATACAAATAGATAGACGCATAGACAGATAGACAGATAGATGCATAGACAGGTAGATGCATACATAGACAGATGCATGGATAGATGCATGGATAGACAGACAGACAGATAGATAGATAGATAGATGGCGTAAAAAGAGAAAACAGTGTTTAATTATCTGTTAAAATGCTGTGTTACCCCGGTGTAGATCATGCAGGATGGACTCCACTACATGAGGCGTGTAACCATGGCAGCAGTGAGTGTGTGAGGGCTTTACTGCAGCATTGCCCCGGGCTGCAGCTGGACAGCCAGGTAGAAGGAGTGAGTCCACTGCACGATGCCCTACGTAACCAGCACACACACATCGCCAAGATGCTGCTACGCCATGCCGGTTAGTACACACCTGCACACACACACACACACACTAATCACATCTCATGTCTTACTTACTTTTTATATAAATATTGTGTACACTTCTACACACACACTGTGCTCTGGATCTCTGCTGGATTTCTTTCTGTTGTTTTAAAGTGAGTTGGATACATCTGTAGATACAATTAGAATAAAATAAAAGTTTGTAATGACATAAAAGCACCCCATTTTTATTCAGCTCAGCTTTATAGTAGGTGTTGATAGAGCCGCTAGCTGAAACGTTTGATCTTTTGGTAAAATAAATAATTTAAAATGTTATTACATGGCAGATGTTATTAGATGGTTATTTTGGGGGCAGTGGTGGCTCAAATGGCCAAGGTGCTGAGTTGTTGATCTAAAGACCAGGAAGACCTGAGTTCAAACTCCACCACCGCCAGCCAGCCGCTGTTGGGTTCTTGAGCAAGACCCTTAACCTCTCCTGCTCCAGGGGCGCTGTATCATAGCTGACCCTGCGCTCTGACCCCCAACTTACTAAGATGGGGTATGCGAAGAAACAAATTTCCCTGTGCTGTAAAAAGTATATGTGACAAAATAAAGGCATTTACATTTTTAACATTTTCTTGATATTGATATTTGTAAAAAATAAATGAGTTCTGTTGTTGTTTGGAAAGTTTTTTAGCCTACTCGGGTCACATTTGGTAGAAGCCTTGCTCGAATGTTCCACAGAGGGTTTTGCTTGTTCTTTTTTCAGTCTTCAGATGTCTGATTTAGGGTTAGCTGATGCCCACTGAAGCCTCAGATTCCTCTTTTTGGCTAACAGCAGTGGGACTGTTGTATTGAAGCACCTCAGGCTATATGTTACATGTTCAGTGTTCTGAGATGATGTTCTGCACACTATGTTAGACAAGAGTTGTTATTTGGGCTACTGTAACCTTCTCGTTGCTTTACTTCACTTCATACTGACCTCATTTACTCGTACCTGTAAAAACACTCTGATACCAAAGATGATTCCTCTCGTGCCGTCATTGACAGAAACGTCAGTGCACCAGGACTCCCACAGCAACGGTGGATGGATGGATGAATGGATAGATGGATAAATTGAAAGAGATGGAGATATAAAGATGAATATAGATATAGATGGATTCATAGAAAGAAAGAAATATGCAGACAGACACAGACAGATAGATAGATAGATAGATAGATAGATAGATAGATAGATAGATAGATAGATAGATAGATAGATAGATAGATAGATAGATAGATAGATAGAGAGGCGGACAGAGATAGATAGATAGATAGACAGGCGGACAGATAGATAGATAGATAGATAGATAGATAGACGGCGGACAGACAGATAGATAGATAGATAGATAGATAGATAGATAGATAGATAGATAGATAGATAGATAGATAGATAGACAGGCGGACAGAGATAGATAGATAGATAGATAGATAGATAGATAGATAGATAGATAGATAGACGGACAGGATGGATAGATAGATAATTAGATAGATCAGATAGATAGATAGATAGATAGATAGATAGATAGATAGACAGACAGACAGACAGATAGATAGATAGATAGATAGATAGATAGATAGACGGATAGATAGACTAGGAAGTAGAGCGGACAGAGATAGATAGATAGATAGATAGATAGATAGAGCGATAGATAGATAGACAGACAGATAGATAGATAGATAGATAGATAGATAGATAGATAGATAGACAGAGACAGACAGACAGACAGACAGACAGACAGATAGATAGATAGATAGATAGATAGATAGACGGACAGATACAGATATAGATAGATAGATATAGATAATAGAGATAGATAGATAGATAGATAGATAGATAGATAGATAGATAGATAGACGGACAGGATAGACAGAGATAGATAGATAGATAGATAGATAGAAGGACGCGGCAGAGTAGATAGATAGATAGATAGATAGATAGATAGATAGATAGATAGATAGATAGATAGATAGATAGATAGATAGATAGATAGATAGATAGATAGATAGATAGATAGATAGACGGACAGGCGGACAGAGACAGATAGATAGATAGATAGATAGATAGATAGATAGATAGATAGATAGATAGATAGCAGGCGGACAGAGATAGATAGATAGATAGATAGATAGATAGATAGATAGATAGATAGATAGATAGATAGATAGATAGATAGATAGATAGATAGAAACATTGCAGATAGATAGTTTTGTAAAATCGGCTTCACTGTCAATTGCACAGGAAATCGTTAGTACGCTTGATTACAATTTAATGATTTACTGAAAAACTTTGTTTAACTAGAGAATTAAACCAAAAAGTAAAGTAGCAAAGATTTTTTGAAAAAATTTAGCTGGATTAGAATAATTAATCTTATTCATTTCAAAAGGGTTATGAACTGAAATTTTCCTTGATCATCACTTTGTCGTTTATCTACAACAGCTTATATTATATTAAATGTTTAAATTGAATGTTGGAATGTTTTTATTCTATGATGTAATAGAGTGGATAAGCACCGCCTTTGGGGAAGAAAATCAACGCCTGATTTGACATAACTGTCTGTTTAGCCCCACCCACAGACTCACACATGCGTTTGAGTGGTAAATAATAAGAGCAAAATCGGTGGAGATGGAAAAGAAGTCTTTGCATAACCTTCTGTCAGATCCCAACATTAACAAGTTCCAGACCACGTTTTTTCGAAAGACTGAAATTGAAAGAGGACGATGTGGCGAGTCTGGATACTAGAACAGATCTGATTGTAATGTCGTACCACACAAGCGCGAGTGACTGTTTTTATTGTTGTTACGTTACCAGTGTTGCTTTGTGTGAAAAATGTTAGCCAATCGTAGCAGTGGGCAGTTAGGAAGCAATCCGCCACGCCTATTCATCAAAAGTCATCAAAAACAGGGGGTCAAAAACAGGACAAAAAAATAGACGATTACTTCTAAATTATGGTGTTTTTTGATTTAAAGAAATGTTAATAACATTATACGTGGACCTCAGAGAACAGTACAGAAAAAATTGAGGAATTTTATGACCCCTTAGTTTATTTGTTTCCTGTTTGCTAATAAAAGCTAATAGAAGACACTATTTTTTATCTACTTTTGAAATTTTCTTTTAGTTTCCGACCTCTTAAATTATATTGATAGTAGTTTTATATAAAGTTAAATGACAATATTCAATATAATTTATTTTTATTTGTATAGCTTTTAACAGTGGAGCTTCAAGCGGCTTTACACAGATGAAAAGATGAAAAAGTGTAAGTTTGTCCCCAATAAACAAGCCGGTGGCAACTGTGGCAAGGAAAAACTCCCTGAGATGAAATAAGTCAGAAACCTTAAGGAGAACCAGACTAAACAGGGAACCTATCCTCATCTGGGGGACACCGAATATCTGTTTATTACAGTTTATGGTAATGGTGATTAAATGTGATGCAAACTGTAGTCTTGGGTCAGTGGAGCACAGTAAGTCCCAATACACCCTCAAAACTCAGGAACCTGGTCAGTGGTATCTCGGGGCATGTTTAATTCAACACTGCGAGTCTATTATCTGAGGTACCGACAAATAGCCTGCAACTTTTGATCTAGGTAGGTGTAGAGCAGGAGTGGGCAGTCTCGGTCCTGGAGGGTCGGGGTGTCCTGAGTTTAGCTCCAACCCTAATCAAATACACCTGAACCAACTAATAGGTATACTCGAAACTTACAGGTAGGTGTGTTAAGACAAGTTGGGGTCAAACTCTGCAGGACACCCTAACCCTCCAGGACTGAGATTGCCCACCTCTGGCATAAAGGATCGCAATGACACAGAAGTTTGCACAGATACTGGGGCAGATACATTAATTATTTAACGTTCTTTAAACATGCAAACAATCAGTATTAGTAATAGCACCAACATCCATCCCACAATTAAGGTCACTGAGATTCTTCCTCCGTTTGAAGGTTTAAAGCGTTTAAACATTGATCTGTGTTCCTAGATGGACATTTGCATGAATAAACAGTTGAGGTTTGTAATAAAGTTTCTGGGTAAACATGTTGTGGTCAGTGCTGTAGAATTACCCTCCTTCATCGGTGTTGGATATCACAGCCTTGCCCTATTGCACATCATGTGCAAAACTAGCAGGCTTTAGATCCAAAGCTCTCCTTGAATTTCAGTAGCACTCGCTCGTATCCCCCAAGTGTACACTTTTATATGCTAACTGCCCCATCTCTTTCCTGTTCTCTGAGCATTCTTTATGTGAGCTGTTCTTTCTACACTCACATATTAGAATATTATTTGATATTTCTGTGACTCAGTATTTCAGTGTTTGCCCGTTTCGGCTGGAAGTCCTTAGAGAATCGTGCCAGCGCTTATTGATATTGAAAGATGGCGGCGTCTTTTCATGTAGCTTCAGAGAGTCTGAGCAGGGGTTGGGTTGGGGTTGGGTGGGATTTGGAGATTGGGAAAGAGTGTCATTTCTGCTTTAGTGAAATATGCCAGAGAATACACACTTCTCGCCGCGGTTAAGTACATTACACATAATGGAGCCATGTGGACTACTGCACGTTACATAAGATAATAGATGAGACGAGGAAGACTAATCTGGACCTTCAGCACTTTCACTCAGCTGTAGTTTTAATGCGTAATCCATGTCGAAGGATAAATGGCTTAATATTGTTAAAGCACAAAGAAAATGCGAACCAGGAAAAGATTTTTGTGTCCCTGCAGTATTTGTCTTACAGACCTTGAGTTTTTCTATTTTAAAGATAAAGCTGAAGGTTCGAGAAACATATTTTGGTGTATTATTTTTCATATCAGCAAATTATTGTTTTTTTTCTAGCATCAGACAGTTTTGTAGGGACAGGATTTTTTTTTACATATTATACAGCTTACAATTATTTAAGCATTAAATTAGATAAACACACTAACAGATAGTTAGATGACTGTTAAAGAAAGAGTGAAAGGATGAAGCGTTCTCTCTCTCCTACATGCCCCGACACTTCTCGCCCGCCGCTCTCCTCTGCTCTGACTAATTATAGTTAATTTGATTCCGCTCTCCCATTAACACACGTACATATTCTGGCCTCAAAAAGTAAATTAGATGGGGATTGTTTGGTCCCGGTGAGGACGTTTTTTTTTTTTTTTTTTTTCCTTTTCCGAGCCCAACGATTGGCCCAATAGCAGTGAGTTAAAAGAGGTCAGAGGAGGATGTTTGGGGAAAATTAGAAGTGTGATGTGTCTGGGAAGCAGACAGCTACTTGAGTACCCATGACGCGTAGGCACACGCTTGACTTTGCGCTGCTTGTCGTTCTGCTGCAGGGCATCGCTGTAAAAATATAGTGTTGACTCAGGCTTATTTTAGATAATAAAAAGGGTTTTACTATCATTAAACGACACTTGTTCAGGCTATGTATAAAAATTGGAAGACTTGCAAACTGGCTTAATTTAATTGGAAGTGTTTAAACATTTTTTTTTTTTACATATCCACTTAGCAGCGATGATGTAAACGCTTAGTGAAATTTACTGCTAAGGAGATGCTAAAATTGCTAGCATTGGATGATATCATTTTTACTGTCTGTAATCTGAATGAATTCTGTATAGAAAGAACCTGAGATTTTTAACAAAAGGGAGCATTACTATCGCCTCGTTGCTCCAGGCCTTCGTTTTTAGGTGTTTTTTTCTTCTTCTCTCGATTCCCCTCCCCCCACCTGCCTTAATTTTGGCACTCGTCCATGATGCGAGACTTTCTGCAAATTGTTAACGCCAGAAAACATTATTAAGCAAATGTTGGAAAAGCACATTAAATCACATTTGACTATTTAAAAAAAATTATAGGGAAATTTTAATTAGATTCGAAACCTCATACAAATGTGCAGGTTTTATTGGGGCGGAAATCCATTTGTATGTTGGGGTTTTTTTTTTATTTTTAAACTCTTTCGTATTTCCATGCCAAAAAATCTAAATTGAGCTCCTGCTCTAAACAGAGTTGCAGTGTTTTGTCTGGTGTATTATTAAGTGCTTATTTAGGACCCCCCCCCCACACACACACACACACCCAACCCTCCAACCCTTCTTTTCCCCCTAAAATACATGTGGGTTCGATCTAAACCACCATACTTGGTTTAGTTTAGGTCTTTAGTACTTGCTCTCCCTCCGTCCGCTGTAGCCGTACAGGCAGGCAGAACGTTTTCACCTCGCTGATGCCGATAGGTTCCTTCATCTGGGCCAAGCAGGTCAACTGTTCCAGCGCCCTAAACACACACCTCCCCCTCAGTTTCACCATCCTCCCCAGACTCAGCTACAGGTTTAGGTTTACGCTTTAACTCTAGGGCTCTGGCAGGCTATGACTGAGAGGCACACATAGCACACAAACAGTTTAAAAGATACTCAGATCGGAACGGAGCGGAACACATCAACCGCAGCAGCTCGGATCCAAACAGTGGTGGAGTTCGCCAGGAGGAGCTTTCACATGTCTGCTGCGGCTCTCGAACGATAGGCGGCTGGCACGGCTCAGGGAGCTGAGAGTTCAAGGCCAGCTTTCGAACAGACTACTATGTGAAAGAACGGCAGCAAGTGCTGTTTCATTTAGGGCAATAAACAGAGGTCACATGACAAATTATTGTGGAATTGTTCAAATTAGAATTTTGTGTTGGAACAGATTACCATAACATCAGAATTTAGTCCCACTGTTACGCCTAGAACAACATTCTGAAAGGAGTTTTACTAGATTTTGTGGCGGAAATATTCTTATTTAGCCCTAATAGTATTAGTGAGTTTAGACGCTAATGTTAGTGAAGTAGGTTTGGGGTGCAGTCGGTGTTCTAGTTTATCCTGAAGTGTTCAGTGGGGTTGAGTCAGGATGCCGTACAGAACACTTCGAGTTCTTCCACTCCAGTCATAACACAGCATGTCATTATGGGTCTTAGGGGCTTTGTGCACAGGTACATTGTCATACTGGAACAGGGTTTGGGCATCTTAGTTCCACTGAAGGAAAATTTTGATGATGCAACCTATAAAGACGATGTTTACAATTTTCCAGAATTAGTTTAAAGAAGATGGGCTGATAGGGTGTCCACAAACTTTTGGTCATGTAGTGTAGAAATGTCTATTTATATAATAGTGGACTAACATTCTTTATGTAATGAGGCTTGTTCCTCTTTTTGCACTTGTGAGTGTAAGATGGCATCAGCAGGTCTTTGTTAAGAACTACCAGAATTGCAATGATGCTGAAGTGTGAAAGCTGGGCAGTTCTGGGGTTAGAACATATAACCTTCCTATCAAATGCTTTAACCGATAAACTATCATCGCTTATCAAATGATCAAATTAGCTTTTTTTTTTTTTTTTCACTGAAATCCCCCTCAATGCGAGTTACCGTAACTGACTGAAAACAAGCACCAGGCAAAAATAATACACAGACTAGTCATTAATTTAAGCAAGTTTTACATAATCTCCCTGCTTAATAACCTTTTCCGACAGGACGAACGCAGAGAAGGAATGATTGAGCACAAGCAATTACAGACTGCTCTTTTATCGTGACATACTTTCCTTTCAAACATGCAAGTCGCATTATTCATAAGAATTAACGTGTCTCGCTGCCATGTTTTTCTCTTCCCGTCAGAATAAATTCAGAACTGTATAATAGTCACACGTTATTTAAAACGAATGTCAAAACTATTGACTAGAGATGAAAGATCTGTTGAGTGTATATATCTTACAAATCTTACTGTTGCTTTGTTTTTTGGTTCCAATAAACATACAAATGAGATGGGATACAGACCTGTTTCACCTGTTTGCACTGGGAAGTACTTGAGTAGAATTCGGATCGTTTGGACCTGCGCAATGATTGGTGGAACAAAACCTGTAATTGTAATCGACCCAAGTTTAATATAGATCCGGTCACATGGTCTGTGGTTAAAAGGTGAGAAAGGATCAGCAGTCGGGTGATGAATCTTACTCCTGTTGCTCATTTTTATCAATTGAGAGAAAACACTCAGGGAAACGGAGTGTTAATGGTTTTGCTAGAGGGGCAAACGGAGGCAGTGCTGCTAGTTAAATCATTAATTCAGCGATTAGTAAGTATTAGATATTAGCGTTGGTGTGGAGCAACATTTTACAGATCAAACCAAATATTATCTCTACTATATATATATATTATTATATATTAATTGCATCATGTATACACACACATTCAAAAGATTTTTATACAATCTTATATGATATATATACAGTATATACACAGTACATATATACACACACATGTATATAGTGTGTGTATGTTCATTTGCCATAAGCGCTTGACTGGTCTGTGCTGTTATGGTCATGTAAATGTAAATTAGTAAAAAAAAACTTGACCGTGTGTGTGTAATTGCATCATATATACACACACATTTAAAAGATTTTATATGTACAGATTTTATATTGTCAGGATATATAATCACTAAAAAGTCACTGAATGTGCTGTAACATAAGTTCTTGATCAGTCTATGTTATGGTCATTGTAAGTTAGTAAAAACAACTTGACTGTGTGTGTGTGTGTGAGAGAGATTGCATCATGTTTATAATATGACACACATGCCTGCATTCCGTATTCTTTGCCAGATTACCGCTCTGCAGTTCACCTTGTTACAATCTGCAAGCAGTTCATCCAGATTGAGAGATGACGTCTGATTGTCTCATTCTCACAGTCATGTACACTGTCTCTACACACACGCACACACACACACACACACACACACATACACTCTTGCTCTTTTCTCCCCTCCTCCCAATTCCCATTCATCTTTATTTCTAGTCTTTGCCTGCCCTCTAAAGGCCAAGAGGCTGCTTACTGCTTGTGTGTTTGTGTGTGTGTGTGTGTGCGCGCGCATTTGCATTCAAGTTCCTTAAGTGGCAAAAGCACAAACATTTGGGTAGGATTTCTTTTGCTCCTGTTTCCTCGTATGAAGAAGCACATGGCACACGCCGCCTAATTACAGACATTCACATTGAATCCTCCAGGTGTTTTATTTACCTGCCAAGCCCAGTTTTTTTGCCACAGTAAGCCAATACCTGGGCTCACTTCAATCACTCACTATAATGCACATGCCAATATCTCAGTCAATCCAGGCCAATCATGTGTGTGTGTGTGTGTGTGTGTGTGTGCACTGACAGATGTGGATTTCCTGGGCTATTGTGAAGAATAGGCAGCAGCTCAGGCCTGCACATAGCTTGCATTCATCAGCGGCTGTCTGTGTTCAGGGAGGTGAACGAGCCTCCGCTTAAGTCGCGTTCTGGGTTTCGGCCTGTCGGACACTTTGACATGGTGGCGGTATAGAGCGATCGACCTGTTTGATACAGGGCACCGCGGGAAAGTAAAACAGACACGAGTGTTGCGTCATCCGATTTTAAACCAGGATTTTGTCGGGCAGTAAATATAAAAGGTCTTAATCGCTTAAGCACAAGATTTAAGTCTTGTCCTAAGTAAGAAATGCAAAAATAGGTGTTTTATATAATATTTTATTTTGGTTTTCATTTAATGTAAGAAAACTATATAAATTATATTATTAATGAAGAAATCATTAATAAGAATTTTGGGAATTCTTAAAATTAAAGACAAACTTGTCAAATCGGATCAAGTTGTCGGATTAAATGCGTTCGTTTACATTCTTGTCATTTTGCAGGCGCCCTTATCTATAGCGATGTTAAGGGCCTTGCTTAGGGGCCCAGCAGTATCAGGTTGGTGGTTCTGGGAATCAAACTCGCAGTCTTCCGATCAGCGCCCTGATCCACAACTTCCCCTATTCTAGATAAATCACGTAGGGCTTTTAATTTTTTTTTCTAAATTGCCACATTTTCGTTCTCCTGAAAAATGTTCTGCCCCACCCTGCTCACTCCTACACTTATATCGGTTCTTCTAAAGTGTTTTATTAAACTCAGTTGGTCAAATTCCCAGACTATAAACATGTTAGTCATTTAAAGCAGCAGGATGCGATCAGGGGAGAGTATTGAGTGCTGTAAATGCGCCGCTCGAGTCTTGTCGTGCTCATGTTAATGAAACTGGCCTTTCTTTGTACTGCAGGCTTCATACCTGACCTACTGCTCCCACCTGCACGAGCGTAAAGCACGTCTGCTCTCACAGATCTCTCTGGTCTCGTAGGATGCAGATAGGATCCAGTGCATGTCCCTAAAATCTGTATAAACACTTGTATAGCCTGTAGCCACCACTGATGCAGTACATACTGTAAAAACTGTTTCGAGTTTATAATCTGATAAAAATATAGAGAGCGGAGCAGTAGGTGCGCCTTTCCAGCAGCTCCGCTTCTAGTAGGAGAAGAAGTGTTTATTTTTGTGATTTCGGCTAACAGGCACAAGAATCAATAAGATTCCAAAAAAAAAGAGATTTTTGCTATCTCCGTCAAGCGAGTGCTTTTCTTCACTGTGAATTTGTGTACGACTAAACAAACAAAACTGTTCAGAATTTATCCAAAACGCAGACGTACACATCGCACCATTCAAGGAGGCGTCTGCTGTTCATGATGAAATGCAGTAGCATTAAAAGGTCTGGCTGATTCAATGAGATTTGCATCTTTGCTTGTTTTGCATCTGGGAATACGAATTAACCTTCCACAGAAGCAACAAACGTGCTATCCACAAAACAGAAATATGCAAACTGCATGCTCACCATCAGTCATCCTGAACCCACCTCCTAACGCGTTACTTTGCATTAAAGTCACTCCGAGCGCTTGCAAATTGACCTCCAGTGCAAGAGGCATGTATGACTTTGACACCTACAGTAAGCATTCCTGATATGCGAAAAATGCATTTCATTGGCTCTGTACATGTACCTTGCACAATGACAATGAATTGAATATACTTATACTTATACTATCATCATCAAAGTCATCATTACTAATCATTTTATTATTATTATTTATATTATAATATCTTTGAAAACCCTTTTTTTTTCATTTATTGTTATTAACGTAATCAATACACATTTACATTTGCAGCATTTAGCAGATGTCCTTATACAACTAAGCAACTGGGGGTTAAGGGCCTTGTTTAGGGGCCAGTGGCAACTTGATGGCGCTGGGAATCAAACCTTGATCTTCCAATTAGCAACCCAACACATTGGTTTGCCATGTATATATTACTACACATACAGGCAGAAGCAGTCGATGTCTTGATTTGGGTTTCACACTAAGCGATCCTAAGATTGCTGTAATCCTAAAGTGTTCACCGGCAGCCGATTAATGGCGTTGCGATCGGTTTGTTTCTCTGATGAAGTTCTGGCAGTAAGATCGAGAGAACACAGGTTACTGAACCAGAATTGATGAGGTAAAACCCCAGACGTGTCTTCGTGAGCGTGTCCGTTCTTGACTGTCGTACATTCTGACATGATAACTGAGATCCTACAGTGTGACGCAGGGTTCATGTTCCCAAGCAATGTCTGCGTGTCTCCCAAGCAACATTCGCAAAACACTGTTAAAAATGGCACAGTGTAAACAGGGTTTTATGCTGCCGTGCACTGATGAGAATCAGCCTTTTAACCGTACTGTTCGAAATAAACACGGCTTTAAATCCTTAGTCTATTTTACTGGCTGCATTTCAAGCATGGTTGCACTGATTAAAAGAATCTGAGGGCAGTGAATGTAGGGAGGAAAACAGCTCCCAGCGTTCCACTACAAGAAAACTCGTTTGTGAACTACTGTAGTGTCAGCAAACTCTAGTAAAGTTGTTTCGTTATAGAAACTTTCATTTTATTTATTCATAAATCTTTAACCGTCTAACAGGATGACGGATACTATCGCACATTTAGCTTCAGGAGTTTCGAGGTCGTCCTCTGATAGGTTGAAGTGTACAGGATTTCCGGTAGACGTTGTGTGTCGTGTTAGCAGTCCGTCTGGAAACAACTCAAAGCCGCTTGATTGATAAAGTAATTATTAGTGGCAATAAGCATTAATCGAGAGTAATTAAATTCTGGATTCTTAATGTTTCTCTGTTTAAAAGACATTCAAGAGTTTTGCTTAAGGAACTTAAGCGACGCCCCTAAACATGACGAGACTGGTTACTTCAACTTTCAATTATGTATCTTCTTGTCTTCGCCATTCAAATCGGCTAAAAGGTCTGAAGGTCTGGATACGCAAGTCTAGACACTTTATGATGGATGATTGGGAGTGCGTCCCGTTCAGAATAAATTACTATAGAATAGATTCTATAATTCGTATAAGTCTTTTTGGAGGGTTGTGTTTGTGTTTATTTTTCTAGTGTCTAGCAGCTAAGATGTTGAACTGCTGATCAAATGATTGTGGGTTTAAAATCCCAGCACCACCAAGCTGACACTGGTGGGATCTCTAAAACCCTCAACAAAAAACCAAGATAAAAGTAATGTCGCTCTGATTAAGGGCATCTGCCAAATGCCGAAGATGGAATCCGGTCTTTCGCTGTACGACTTGTTGATCATCTCGACATCTGAGTTTTTAAAATGCATCCAGGTTTACGCTACTTTACTCTGAGAAGGTATACTGTCCGTTCATGGTGGTTAAAGACCTCAGGAAACTGTTTGGTCCTTCTTCTAAAAATAATATTTTGGCCCTGTTTATCGTCCGTACTCTTCCTCTTCCTCAGTCCAGCTTTGCTAATTGCTCTGAATCCGATGGTGTATATACAGATGACCTGCCAGCGGTCAGCAAAGACAAATCTCCCCATTACGCCTGCACTTTCCGAGTAATCGATTGCACAGCAAAAAAGAATAAAAATGTTTGTTTACCAGGTCGTTGGATCCTTAACTGGCACACACTCGTTTATGACTGTAAACCTGGTCTTTTTTCTCCAGTGCACAAAACAATCATGGTGGATTTTGACAGCAGCAATTCTTCCAAGCGTCAACATTTTCTTTCGCGGGATTGTTGAAGTGCTGCTGCCAAATGGTTTGGGAGTCAAGTGCCATCAAGTGCAGTTTTTTCTTCAGAAATACGGAGACTGAAAGCAAAGAAAGAAGCTTCACTTTGTGCTTAGACAAAAGTCTGTCTGAGCGGGAAGGTGAATTATTAGCTCAGTGGAGAGGGTTACACAGCAAGCGAAAAAATACAGTCAGCATTAAATATATTTATTTTTATTTTAAACATTCTGATTAAAGCATACCAGTGAATATAATTTGCTTTTAAGTCAAATTAAGTTGTACATTTTTATGTAAATATCTGTTTACCTACATCAAGCAGAGATCAAGCTGATTCTCAGTTATAACCTGATCAAGAGCTTATTATGGAGATATATATATATACATTTCTGGCCAGACGTCTTTACTATTTTTTTTTTAATTAAAATGAGCAGTTATGGGATAAAGGGCCTTGCTTAGGTGCCCCAGCAGTGGCAGCTTGGTGCTGCTCTGAGTTGAACCCATGATCTTCCGATCAGCAGTCACCAAACCTTAACCCGACTCCAACTTCCTTCTTGGTTTATGTAGAAGATTGAAGACAAAAGGTTTATCTGGGATAAATGATGCCAAAAATATAACTTATATTGCTTTATATCCAAGTTATAACTCAGACTGGTTTCACTGGGGCTTTTCAGCAACCTGAAAAAGTTTTGAAGTCTTCTGTAGCGTCACCATGACCTGAGATTTAGCATTGGAGTCTGTCCTTCTCAAGCTGTTTCTAAACTTACATTTACCTATTGCAGCTCCCTGTAGTACAACCTGCTAGCGCAATTCTCTCCTATGACGCAATAACTACGGTGCGGAAAAAACTTCATTAATTTGCCCAGTGATCTCAAACAGTCTGGTGATAAAATGCCAAAAATATTTGACTTATTGAATCAGAATTTGAGTATTTTTAGGATGTTTTTAGCCATTTTGTAACTTTATTTTAGACGATTTAGGGATGTTTAAGGATCTGTGGCCACCGTGTACTAGAGAAATCTAATCAGTAACTCCTACTTTACCTTTGTTGCACTTAATCTACTCTTTATTAAAAATGCAGTTCAGGCCCAAAATGAGTGGTTCTGTAAAAAATGTGTGCGTTTCTGTTTTATATAAAGAGACAGATGTGTGAACGAACAGATCGCTCAATTAGCTCCATGTCAGTGTGTAACTTGATCAGACTAGCCATCGTTTCATGGTTACACCCATTGCCATGGAGTGTGAAGCAGTAGCCTCGAGGAACAAGTGGCTGGCAGATCTGTGTGTGTGTGTGTGTGTGTGTGTGAGATTGGATCCACACAGTGTCCCCTGGCTGAACCCTGCTACATTCCCCTTTATGGACTTTAGACCATCAAATTCAGTTCATATTCAATTTCCAGAATAACAGACAAAATGTCTTAGCGAATCAACACACCTTCGGCTAACCGGAAAGACAGATCATGGCTGTAGAACCTGAACATTAATGCTCATATAACAGCACTGTTGTGTTGCTGGAGGCCTTTTCAGGTTTATTTATGGTTTCTTGGACCAGTGTCCATGAAATAGACAAATATTCGGGAAGTGGACAGTTCTTAGCACTGCAGTCGTACGCCATAGTTTGTGACATGTTCTTTAGATGTTATGCTGTGATGTCGAGCGATGGGTTTGCAGAATCCTAAATAGAGAAACTTTCCTGTCCATTGCCAGGTTTTCTCTATGGACATGAGCATGTCTGTAGCTACAATCGGGTATCAAAAAATTTCAAGACATACCAACAGATGGCAGAACGAGTTGTATCTGTTTCCCTGGTGTTTTATCTACTGTAATACTGTGTTCACTCCTCAGATTGGTGGCTTTTATAAAACTTCACCCAAAACTGGATAAACCTAAAGTCATTCTAATTCATGCTGTTGGATCACTCTAATGTCAAAATGTGCGTCCTTAGCTCCTGTCCAATCCTAACTACATATATAGTAATCATAACTACATAGTAAAAATGTCTCTTAACTCAAAAAGTAGCAGACAATTTGTACTTTAACCCAGAGCATCATGGTGGTAAGAATGTTCAATGATCCAGATTTTATCCATCTTTCTGTGTCCCTTTTTTCTTCAGCCGTAACCAATTAACCGGCTGTAGTTACCAGATCTGAAAAAAGCAGAAATCTTACTGCTGGGAAGTGGTAGTGCAGTAATTAAGGTGTTCGCCTGTTAATTTGAAGATCAAGGTTCGATTTCCAGTACCACCAAGTTACCACCGCTGGGCCCCTGAGAAAGGCTTTTAACCCCTAATTTCTCAATTGTATAAAAGAGATAATTGTAAGTCGCTCTCGATAGGGGCGTCTTCCAAATGCTGTAATGTCTCAAAGCAGCTTCACACAGAATGCACTAAGAATGAAAAAGTGTAAGTTTGTCCCTAATGATCAAGCCGGTGGCGACTGTGGCAAAGGAAAAATCCTTGTGAGGAACCAGGTTCAAGAGGGAACCCTTCCTCATCTGGGTGACCCCAAATGTCAGTTTATGACGGGTTTATGGTAATAGTGATCAAATGTAATGTAAACTGTAGCCTTGGGTTAGTGGAGCAGAGTGAGAGAGAGAGAGTGAATGAGAGAGAGAGAGAGAGAGAGAGAGTGAAAGGGTAAGATAGGCTGAAAGAGAGAGAGAGAGTTTATTAAGTGTATTTTTAGAAGTTACATTCCAAGCACCACCAAGTCACCACTGTTGGGCCCCTGAGCAAGGTCCTGAACCACCAATTGCACAGCTGTATGAATGAAATAAATGTAAATCGCGCTGGATAAGGGCGTCTGCCGAATGCTGTAAATGGGGTAGTGGTAGCACAGCGGTTAAGGAAGATCAAGGTTTGATTCCCAGTACCACCAAGTTCCCACAGCTGGGCCCCTGAGCAAGGCCCTTAGCCAGTTATTGCTCAGTTGTATAAAAGAGATTAACGTAAATCACTCTGGATAAGGACGTCTGCCAAATGCTGCAAATGTATTCATTGTATGTAGGTTACAGAATCACCTTTAAAGCCTTACTGCACTCGTCTTCTCCATAAAACCCTGGGTTTGTTTTTTTTTTATTTTCCTTCCTGTAGGTTCTGTTCTGTTGCAGCTGCGTGATAGTTCTGGTCACACTCCTCTGGACCTGGTCTCCAGTGCCGCTCTGCATGAGAAGCTCATGCGCTGTGCTGAAGAAAGAGACGCAGCTCTGGCAGTCCAGAGTTCCGAGGTCAGAGACATGGACTTCGTAGAGACCTGCTCGTGCCTCCTCAGCTGCCTCCTCCTCACCTATTTAGCAGAACAGCACATCCCGTCGTATGAGAGAACAGATCCGGTGCTGGAGTTCAGTTCCTCTGCAGCACACACACTGCTCAGACTGAGCCGTGAAACACTACACTCACACTGCACTAACGCTAAAGCACGGGCGCTGGCTCATGACCTCAGGACTCTGATGCGGATGGAACAGTATGTGAAGCAGCTGAGTCCTGCACTTATACACTGCGCCGGAACACACACCTGTCTGCTGATCCAGCTGCTGAAGGACCTGCAGGCTGAGGGGAAGGCTCTGCTCCGCGGCAAGTCTGAACTGTAACCCGTACCCACCGGTTCCACACTTAACAAGGGCTAATTTATTAATTAGTTGATTGGACCAGGGAAAATATTTAGTAATTGTTTGGTTGTATTATTAATATTAATGTTATTATTAATATGACATTTATACACTTAAGCTATTCTTTTTTGTACAAAAATACAATTTTGCACTTTTAATACATGAAAAATAGTAATAAAAATAAAAAGGTTGATCTTCACGCTTGTTAAGTTCAACTTGTTAAGTTCACCTTAACCAGTGTGCTACTAATTTCCTGCTATATTAAACCCTACTGCTTTTTAGTGTTGTGTGGAAGTGGTAGTTCAGTGGTTAATGTGTTTGACTGCTTATTGGATGAGCTACATTCCACCAAGTTGCCTCTGCTGGGCCCCTGAGCAAGGCCCCTAACCCCCCAATTAGTCAGATAAGTAAGTCGCTCTGAATAAGCCCATCTGTTAAACACCGTCAATGCAAATGTTTTTGATGGATGTATTGGTGGCTTTTTATTATACAATGTCATGAAAAAAATCACAACACATTCATACTGACCGAAAAGAGGTTCCAAGATGGCCACCGGAAGGTGAAGGTGTACAGCAATGTCCTAATAGCAGCATCCCTGACCACTTGAAATGCTTTATATGCAATGTCATATAATCTGTAGGTCACAGTGAGATAAAGAATCCCTGCTTGATTCTTTCCCATGTTTCAGATTAATAGTTTATCTGAGGTATCAATCATCTTTCTGCAGATTGTTTTTCTCCCACAAGTACAATACAGAATGCATTCCTGGTATGTGGTACATCTTAAAGATTTGCTAGAATGCCAGTGCAGGGTGAATTCTGGCAAGACCACCAACATCGTGATGGACACAGACAATGGGCATGTGGCCCAGGCTGACCTGCACGTCATGCCAGGGAGCTTGGACGCGGTTCATCTGTCTGTCCAAATCCGTCTATAAGGCTCAATAAAATCATTGAACTGAAGCACAGTGAATTCAGCAGGGTGTAAAATGTGTAAAAAATCCCCTCGGCATGACAGGAGAGATGAGATGAGCGTCTCGGCGCGCTCGGAAAAGGTGGTGTCCAGGTTTTTCGGTGGTGAGGAGTAGCGAACGAAACAATTGTTACAAGAAACTGATTGATTTTCTAAGTAGTGATATCTAAACTTGTGTATTGTCTATTTAACTGTTTTAGGATCCGGGATCAGGGCTTGGGATCAGCACTAGCTAGACCACCTGAAGATTATTACACTGTTGTGATGTCTCTTCCCTAAATGCGGTCAAAGAAAAGACACCATGTGTCGTGTTATTATTTAAAGCCGTATAATAATTCATCATTTTTTTTTACAAGTCTTCTTTACGACGCTGCAATCGAACGCTTCAACAGTCCCCATCTGCTCGAATGTTTTTATAACGCAGCTTTTCCCTGTCCCGCTCTTAATAGACCGCGCAGAGGACAGGTCTTAACCCGCTCACATGATGCTGGACAGTGATAGATCAGGTTCATCTGCGTGCCAGGTGGAGTTCAAGGTTCAGACCCTTTTGTTCTTCTGATCCCATTACAGCCCTTCGGGTCAAAACTGAAAAAAAAAAAAAAAAAAAAAAGCCCAGACCGTCATGAAAAACAGCCCATTTCCTGATTTGGCTATGTTTGCTTTCCAGAAGGTGATGAGAGACGAGTATGGAGGGACGACACGGGACAGGGCAGGATTAGAGCTGAACCCGAGACGCTGCACCTGACAGTGCAAGAGCAATGGTGGGTCTCATTAATAACCAACCCGAATGTTCTTGCCCTCTTTTCTCTCATGTAGCGGTAATTATTAGCGTCTGGCTGTGCTGTTATTTGTAGCGAGGTGCAGCGTGCGATGTTCCGTGCTCATATTGAATAACAGCAGGGATCAGACAGCAGAGGGACGGCCAGACTAATAAATGATTAGGGTAGGGGAGCACGGTGGCTCAGAGCACAGGGGAGGCCCCTCTGGCCCCTTCGCATGAAGCGAGCAGCCTCTCGATCACTCAGTGAGTGGGTGATATGTACACGTTTGCTTCAAAGCCCGATTTCTTTGGTCGGAAGCGGAGGCCCAGCTGGAGTGGAGCACACACACACGGCAGCGCGGCAGGACAATTAATGGTGACTGCAGGAATCAGAGATGACCGATTAAACCCACATTTTTTAAGAGACGCATTGTGCACACCTGTATTTTATTTGATAGTAAACCCGACAGATCGGATAAAATCGAAATAACGCTGTAGCTCGTCCACCACCTGATCTGTTGAAACTTTTCCTTTCCATGCACCATCGAGTCGTACTTTAATAACATTACACACATAACATTCCTGTGATTAATGACCAGGACCAAAGCAACCGATGATAAAAATATTTTAATATCTCTCAAAATTAACATTCGTCTGAGGCATTCAGTGAAATATAGTAGCGACAGTCTCTTTTCTCCTTCCACCTGCTTTAATCTCCACCTCATTCCACCAACTTAGTGATGATGCAACAGGCGCAAAGGTCGGTAAACTTCGGAGAGGAAATGACAATTAGAGCTATACATCATAAATATCTCAGCATTTACAAGCAGTTTAGATTATATACTGTAGATTTACATTAAATGTAAAAACAAAACAACAACAGATTTTAAAAAATCAGTGCAAATAAAAATGCGGTCTCCGTTTTTGACTTGGTTTGAAAATGTTACATTCTACAACGTTGCTGTTAAAAAGGTTCACTTTGGTTTGCTTGCGAATGTCGCACACATGCAGCTGGAAACAATTGTGAGATGTGCAAGCAAAAATTACTGAACAATCACAAAAACACACAACGATCGTCTCTTTCAGCAGTTCCCAGACATTTCTGAACGGGTTCCTTTTGTAAAACGGAGATCACTTCGGTTCCGCCGGTGTGTCGGTCAGTGAGGAGTGTGTTATCTTTGTAAGAAAATGCTTTTAACCAAATCAATGGGTTTTCCATATGACCGATGTGCTTTTAGGAAGGGAGTGGGGTTTTTTTTTTTTTCTTTAAAACTTCTTATAGAACTTGAACAGAAACCTTCTCTGATGGTGCCGTGATCTTTCGACACTTTGCTCAGCAGAGCTCCCTCAGGAGGTTCCCTACAGGCCGAGCCGCGACCTCTCGCTCAACCGTACGGAAGAAGGCGAAAGCATGGCGTGCGAAATTTGAAAAGAATTGACAGAAAAAAAGAGCATGCTACGCCCTCTTGGTCCTCCTTCTTTCCACAGCAACTGGGGTAAACCCCTGCCCTGTGCCGCACCCCTGCCAGCTCACTGAAGCGGCTTGTCCCACACTATTGACATTTTTAGGAAGGCTATTCCCTACACTGAAGACCCCCTCAAAGTCTGGCTGTCTGTCAATGCTTTAGGAAACTAAATCTACAGTAAACAGTAGAAAAGAGATGCCCGCTACAACACCCTATATTCTGCCCACCCACAGTGACATCCATATTAGCAGGGTGGCATCACGTGGTAACCGGGGCACACTGCAGAATGGAGATAGATACAGAGAAAGAAACAGAGAAAGAGAGAGAGGCTGGAAAGAGATTTAGTGTGAGCTAGTGTTCAGTACCCAAAATGGATTCTGTCACCAGAACTAATATGCCTCTTGTAAACATGCCAGCCTTTTTTATCGTAAGAAAACCGAGCATGCATCATTCATCCCCTTAAAATAACCTGATTACCCAAAACAAATATCCCAGATGAATAAATACTGGCTCTCGGGCCAGGCAGTTGTTATTTTCCCCCCCAAACACTTTAGTTACAGCAATAAATCGAACTGTAAAGAGGCTTAGCTGACAACTCTAATAACTGCTCTGGAGGACGTCGGGTTACAGCGCACAGCCTCGCCACATTGTGGAAATTACAGGGTACGAAACTGCAAGCTAACCATCATATTTCCCCTCCAAGACAGAGCCGTGACGTGCCGCTGCGGCCGGCGGTGTTATCAGCTGATCCTGCTATTTGCGGTTGAGGCCATTCGCCGTCTCTGGTCTCCCTCTGCAGCGCTGGAAGGACACCTTGGCTTTTAGAGCCATCTGCCTGATGCCAGGCTGTGACAAATTGCTCCTGCCGTACGACTCTAAAAGGGGTCAAGAGTTTTTCACACTCTCCTCCACACTAAAAGTAAACAAGTATGGCAGAAACCCTCATGGTAATAATTAAAAGTGCTCCTCTGGTTTCACATTCGCTGGTTGTGGTACTTTTTCGAGAAGTAAAGGATGAGATGGGGGGTGAGGGGGTGGGCATCTGGGGGAGAAGGGAACGAAAGGAGGGTTAGAACACCTAGCCGGTCCAAATCAGTGGCGGTCCTTGGCATGCTAAGTCTGAGTCCATGGGAGAAACAGGACAGTTATCCTGGGTTATTTTTCTTTCTTTTATTTGGGCTGTGACTCGGATCCAGTTTCAGCTCTCGGTACTGCACCTGTTAAAACACACACACACACACACACACACACACACACACACGTACACAGTCAGGTGGTCAGTGTTAAGAATGCAATGACAGTATGGCTGTGTGGATTGAAAGCTTTTGAATAAAACCGGTACAAAGGGCAGGGTAATAAGGAAACAACATCCACTACCATCCCATAATGTCTTACCGAGAGCAAATTACTTGCAAAATCAAAGAGTGTCCCGGACACAAGATTTCCTCACCATCTTACGTTCACCATGCAGTTTAATCTCTTTCTGCCTGCTGGCCTGGAGACACCGAATCTGCCTTAATCCACACATTGTGCAACCTTTTCCGATCAAATCCTCTTTAATCAACGGATACAGGAAAAAGAAAGTTTACTTCATTAGGCACACAGCCCTCTGTAAACAGGCGGAAAACTAAAAGTAAAAGCGTGTAGAGAAAGCCAAAAAATTGTTTCAGTGCCCAGGGAACTGGTTAGGATACTGGAGATTTTGTAGAGTGTAAGGTGGGAAAAACCATGCTAGAATGGACATCAGCTTGTTACAGGGCACTACCGTCATCATCATCATTATCATCATTACCATCATCATCTCATCTTTATAGGCTCTTTAAGGAGAGATTTGATTGATTGGTCAACATGCAAGTTGGTACCCTATACCTCTGACCCGTGGGGAGGGCATTAGCTCAAACTCCTTATGAAGAAGATGGCTTGTCTTAACATTCATTTTAAGGCTTTGCTTCTTTACAGACTTCTTAAAGATCTTTACAGTTAAACACACCATACCAAAAGGTTGTACAGACAGTTCGCCTAGCTGGGAGGGAATCCGGAGGAAATCTACCATAGACAGTGAAGAACATAACATGTAAGAATCTAAATAGACAGAATCTAAACACGGGACTCAAGATAAAACCCTGGGCAACAATGCTAGCCTTTTGACATTCTCAATTGCAATACGAAGTAAAACATATGCAAAGACTTTTATGACCCAACTGTCATTAGGTGAAAGGCAGGGGTCACCCCGAACAGGACACCAGTCCATCACAGGGCCACCTACAGACAAAGAATAACACACACTCACACTCACTTCTATGCATCTAACATAGAAGTTTTTGGTCTGTAGGAGGAAACCGGAGTACCTGGAGTAAACAAACACAAACACGAGAATTCAGGATACAAACCTGAGACCTTCTTACTGTGAGGAAATATTGATAACTGCTACAAAGTTCAATTATATATAATTTTATTTTTCCCTAAATATAATAAAAGTTTCGAACATCGTTCGATATATGAAGCTACATATCCCAGTTTAGAAAGTTAGGGTCAGAGCACAGTATCAGCTATAATACAGTGCCCCTGGAGCAGAAAGGGTTAAGGGTCTTGCTCAAGGACCCAACAGTAGCAGACTGGCAGCGGTGGAATTAGACACCCTTTTCCACAGCATCTTTATCTCATTTACACAACTAACCAATTAAGGGCCATGCTCAGAGGCCTATAAGTGGCAGTTTGGTAATCCTGGGGTTTGAACTCATAACCTTCTTATCAGCATTCAAACACCTTAATCAATGATTCTAATTACTAATCTGACCAACAGCAGGGCAGATAAGTCGGTGTCCTTGAGGCTGTAGGTGAGCATGTGGTTATCCTGCTAGTCTTCTTGTAAAAGCATCAGCGATTCTGCCCGAACACAAACCATCTAAAGTCATGACTGGTGTCTCCCAGAGAGATATACAGTCTATCTACTGCTGACTCAATACCATCAAGAAGCTCTGGTGCTGGAAGACCACAATCTATCTGATAAAAATCTCGGTTAGAGACGGAGAACTCGCCCAGCCTCCGTCCATCTGTCTTGGAAAATGGCTCTAATGTGGAACGTAGAAGCAGAACATTCACAACCTCACAAGCTGACATCTGAGAAGGCAGGTATATCGCATACGAAGATTTATAGAAACATTTCCATTGAAACGACTTAACGACCTCATCCTTTAAAAAGAAGGTCAAAATGACCCATAGAAGGCATAGAGAGAGTTTCTAAAATAGTAAAAAAGGGTATACCAATCATTGGTTTGTTACATTTCTGATCCTACATACTGTCTCAGCAGTTGACTTTAGAAACCTTTCTGAACTGTGAAAACAAAAGTTTGCATGTCTAGGTGACAGGCTAGAGATACCTAATGAAATAAAGTAAAAAAAGGGAAAAGGACATGCTTGGCACGTCACACATCCCATTACGGTTAGGGGCTGACAGCGCTGCCGTCTTAGTTGGAGCAACACACCCTTTTAATGATGGAGTGCTGTCCCGCCAAATACAACCTGCTCCAGAGAAGAGCGGAGACAACGGAGGAGCAGACGTCTGTGTGAGTCAAATCAGTACGGTGAGATGGCAATTTGGAAAAGGCGGCAAACATTCGTGGGAGAAGACCTTCAGTGGTTCAAAGACTGCTCCACCCTAAATCCGCTTCCCTGTGCTGACAGCAGCAGGCTTTGAAGTGTTTGCATACAGAGGTGACGCCATGTACACAAGTACTTCGTTTAGCAGTTTCTCAGGTACCGTCCCAGGACGGCAGGATACTGAGTGCGCCGTTGAGCAGAGATCGGATCTGAAGCTACAGAGGCGGCAGGCAAAAATAAATAATATAAATGGAAGAAGAACAATTTAATGATACGGCGCTATGCTTTTTCTACGCAAATTCATTGACACCTAAAGCAGTGTAAGGTTTATTAAACTGCTCTTCTAAATAAGGGCACCGGCGCCCATAGATAAGAGCGATATGCTAGCGTGTGTATTGTCAAGAAAAAGCGACGCGTGCAAGCATGGAGCAAACTTTAGTTTCGAGATGCGCACTAATTGCTGGAAACTTGTGCTGTTGATATACGCAGATGAAAACAGCAAGACTGAAGCCACAGAACGTGAGGACCTCTAAATGAAGTCTGAAACAATTCTGTAAATAGTGCTATTCCTTTTTTTTTTTTTTTTTTTCTCTTCTCTACCGAAGCAGATATGCTTTATTCAGCTGATGAATCGGGCTGCGTTTGAAAACACTTTGTATGCCTTTTCATTTGCATACACCATAATGGCATTCCCCTGTGCTAATTGCTAGAAACCCACTTTATAATCCATGTCCTCACTGGTTAATGGTATCATAAAACATCCTAGCGATAGGACATGTCTCTAATACTAGGTTGCACATACTTAAGTCAGCAACAAGAGCTGGCCTCGTTTAAGGGACATAAAAGATTCCCTTGGATCAGAGAACTAGCTTACTCAGGCATGAAATCAAACCCATTCAAACGAGGGCGATATGTACAAGGTAAAGCTTGTCTCTAGGCATTAGGAAAAAAAGATGCATAGGATAAAAAAGGTGTACTTAACAGGTAGCTACCGCACCGCAGGTAAAGCATATAGGATTCCAACAGTGTAACAAAAAGAGCCTGAATCTCAGCACACGCTGGCTTTACCTGAAGGCTGAAATGCATTTGTTTCTCTGCAGCCTGTTTAAATGCCTGTATTCGCACTATAACTGCAGTTTAAACCTAGTTTTTATTCTTGAGGGGGTAAAAAACAGCCCCGCCCCCCACCTTCACCCCCAAACGCTGAAGTTATTATGTTTTCCCATAAAAAACTCCCATACTGATGGAGTACATTGTGGTGCCCTTTTTACAAAGAGTCATTAGTAGCTCATGAGTTCGGCTTGTTCTGAAGCTCCTCCAAATGATCTGTAAAGACCCGGGTGTCTGCAGGGCTCAGGCTGTCAGGGGACGGTGCGGGAGGTTTGGGTCACAATGGGGCCTCGAAAATGATGCTACATTTGTCATCTGCACGAAACGCTGAAGTCTGCTCCTGCCCGCAGGACACACCCTGATTCTAGGATGCTTAATTTAAGTCATTGATGTCCCTTAGCAGCACAGAGTGCTGTCCCCCTTGGGCGCATGTAACCCAGAAAACAGAGGTGAGGTGAGGAGACCAGATCACAGAGATGCAGAGCGGAACGTTCCTGAATTGTGCCGCTTCGCATTATGTACCTTCTACGAGCAACATGATACATGGCTTTTTTTACGGACTTGCCCCAAGTCAATGCGCAACAACCTGGCACAGATTACCCCTGTGGTGAGGTCCTTCTAAAGTTCCTGCTGACCCTGCCTCATTAGCCAGCGCCTCCTCCAGGCCTTCCTACCTGCCGGAACCTTCTGTGTTCCAGGTGCTGTGGTTAGAGAAACCTAAGGAGCTCATCCAGAGCTTGTTTGGGCCGAGCCACAGAACAGCCACGTGGGGGTGAGAGATTATGACCCTCTAAAGATCAAAGACCGCCTGCCACCCAGGGTCCATCAAAGGGAAGCGCTCGGTTCTGGATCATAGCCCACGACGGCCTGAAAGTCAGCACCATGGGGCTTGGCTAACACTGATGAAGCCGGATAACAAGCAGGGTCTGCGTTTACAAGCGTGGGTTTTAATTGAAGTTAAACAGCGGCACCTTCCCCTACACAATCTGAGTGTTTATATGAAGCAGGCTGCATGACGCTGATCACACGCTTAATCAAGAGGCAGAGCGGGAGAGGATTACTTTACTTTACTCTAATGGCTTACAATAACAAAGCATGGCGAGTTACTACACAGCAAGAAGTCCATAAATCTGCGCATGGCAGCTGGTGCAGATTTCACTGATTTATATTAGATTTGAATGGTACAGACTCACAGATCACATAGACCATTAAGCCTAATTCGAAATGCATTATAGAATTACATCTAATCAATTGGCATGAAGTTTAACTGGCAGAAAGTGACACAGCGTAAAGTTTTAGTGGAGTTTAACTCTTACATAAGGGAGTTAATGCTGAGAAAACCAGTACGAACATGAGGGTTTTTATATGTACACACACATATATATATATATATGATTGTTTCCAAATCAATGTACTTTTTTAAAATGAAATTAAATAGCTATGCTTCTAAACAAATACTAGCATAAAACTAGCATAAAATGCTAAATTTTAAAAAACTTTACATTTGAGAGAAAACCTAAGACAGTACTATAAGACATAAAGAAACTGCACACCGCTTATTCCCTAATTTGGGGTTACAGGGATCTGCTGGAGTCTATTCCAGCTGTCTCTGAAAGAGCATAAGGCAGGAATGGTACACCCTGCATAGGTCACCAGTCCATCACAGAGCCAAGTATCAAATTAAAGGACGAGCTGTGTTTAAGATGAGATTTGCCAATTGAGTGCTTAGGCCCAATCAGCTGATAGGGTTAGGGTTGCTTTACCCCAATTAGCTGATAGCAAGCTTGCCTACACAGCCTGCCTGAACTAACACAGTATGCTTGATTGATTGTATTTGCAACAATTGATTTTGCTGGGGTAGGATTGTGGGTTTGATTCCCAGCACCACCAGGTTACCACCGTTGGGCCCCTAGGCAAGGCCCCTAACCCCCAGTTGCTCAGTTGTATAAATGAGATAAATGTAAGTCATTCTGGATAAGGGCCTCTGCCAAAATCTGTAAATGGAAATGCCAGTTTTGCGCAAGTCCTGTTTTCAATTGGGGAAAATGTGATGTAACATTTTTAAAGAAATAGACATGAAATAAGTTTAAATACCATGCCATGAAAATCAACTAGCCACAGTTCATCAATTACCAAAAAAACTAATAACTGTGTGCACAGTGGATGCAAATAACTCACATTTGTTTTAGGGATTAAAAAAAAGATCCTAGATCCTCTTACTAACATTTCGCAAAGTTTAAAGCTGCCCACAGGAAAACACAGTGTATAATATACTCAATCATAGTGTGCTGGGGAGAATAAAGTGCTGGATAGGGGCAGTTATTAGAGTATATACAGTAAATGATCAGTACACCACAATACCATATTATATTCATTATATATATCACAGCATTTATCCAGAGCCACTTATTTTTACCTGTTTTATACAACTGAGCAATTTGGGTTTAAGGGCCTTGTTCTGCAGTGGCAGCAGTGGCAGCTTGGTGGTGCTGGGAATCGAACCACCGGTCTTCCAGGTATTAGTTCAACTCCTTAACCACTGCACTTTCACTCTCCCAGATTACCCATGGACAGCAGCCTAATGTGCAATAACTACAAACTTCTAAATATATATTACCATTAAAAAACTCGAAAGCTACACCCGCTACGATAAAAAGTGCAGCTTTTATTATTACTGATTTTTAATTTAGTTAAAAAACCCTAGCTTAACGAGGAAATGATGCTATGCTTATAGCTGAACTTCCCGTAAGGCTGAAATTTCTTACGCGGTACAAGCCAAATAACATGTTGTGAATCTCCAGAAAGAAAAATGCATTTTGATAGTTGACCACAGCAAAGATAAAAGCAGGTGTGGGGAGGAAAGATGGAGGGTAAAAAATGACTGGCCACTCTTTTACCCTGCTACAGTGTGTGCTGTGTAATTGTCGACTGAAAGAAGTGCCTTACTCGGACTAACTCCAGGAAAAGATGGTTAGATGGACAGATAGTAGGGTTGAAATGGAAGGTGCACCTACCACTTGCACATCAGAGGGCACTCTGGAGAGGAAGTCCAGCAGCTCGTTGTTGTCAATGGTGTATGGGTCTCGCAGCTTCTTCGTGAATTTATTCACCCCTAAAAGTTGGGTAGACACAGCATTACACCTCAATGAGAGAGGACAAGTGCACTTCAGGCAGTGTGTCAAAAGAGGCTGCCTGCTACTCCAGCAACACAGGATCAAAAGGCTCTCTGAAACCCCATTTTCTAAGTAAAGATCGGCTGCCATTATGCCCACAAGAGCACTGCTCTCTGGCCCTTGAGAGCTGCTGCTCAAGTCTGGAATAGTGAACAAAAGAAGCACACAGGCTATTAGCTATGAGGCTGTGTTTGGTCCCAGTTCTCCTCTTTAGCAGCTTCCCTGCTGGTTTCAGTGTCAGGATGTACAAATGATAGACGCAGCTCATCTGCAACTCTCCTGGAACTGCAGTTCTGCCTTATTAAATTTTTAACATGCACTTTATTTTTTAATAAGGAATTTAATTCAGTACATATCAAGAGTATAGAATATTCATACAATTTATAGGTGACATTCTGATGACTCACCCCAGGCCAGGACGATGTATCTGAGAGGAATGAAGTAAACTATAAGGGTGGCCACACACAGCGCCACTATGGCCAACCAGCTGAGAAAAGGCACAGTCCAATTGAAAGTACTGAGAATAAAAAAAAAACAAAAACACAAGAGTTCAATAATTTTTTTTGCTTCATTTTACTGGCATTTATATATATAGCGACCTACATTTATCTAATTTATACCACTAAGTAATTGGGTAGTTGGTGGTGATGAGAATCAAACCCATAATCTGCAGTCTAACACCTTAACCACTGAGCTACCACCTCCCCACATTTGTATTTACTGTTTATGTCAGATTCACTTTTACAGCATTTGGTAGACACCCTTACCCAGAGTGACTTACATGTATCTCTTTTATAAATGGGGGTTGGGGGCCTTGCTTAGGGACCCAGCAGTGGTAATTTGGTGGTGCTGGGAATCAAACCCACAATCTTCCAATTAGTGGTACTTCCAATGTGTTTTAAAAGTTGGGATGGTCTTAATGTCATTTCTGATTTGAAGATTTGGAAGGTTTAATAGGTTTAACATTTAGTTTAATTTGGAAAAACTTTTGTTTCTATTTTTACATTTTTTAGAGTCACGTGACCCTGTAAAAGTTTTATTTTCCAAAAAATAACATTATGCGTATATTAAATATTTCTAAAGTCAGAAATATTTGAGTGTTTTCAATGTAATTTAATTCATAAAGTTTTTATTTGATACATATACATTACTGCACATTAAAATTATTTTCTGTATCTCTGTATTTGAACTTCTAGAAAACTCGTCATTGACAGGCATTATTAACAGTAACAAAACAAAATAAGTAAAATCCTGTCCCGTCTGTAGGGAGTGATGCTGTACGGAAAGAGACCTAAGTATTGATGTAGACTGAAAACTAACTGAAGATTTCTGCCTACTTTAGGAAAACACACGTGGATTAAATTGCTGCATTATACTGCATGTTTAACGTTCTGACCTTCGGACCATTTTTTATTAAACACACAAAAAGAACATCGCCTTCCTTACTTTTTTATCCTTTCGCTGTAGGAGGCCACCTCATCCAATGCACTTTGCACGCTGATGCAAACATCCTGAATGGCATACAACTTGTTCATGAATCCTTTTCTCTCTGAGTCCTGAGAAGGAGGGAGAGAGAGAGAGAGAGAGAGAGAGACAGACAGACAGACAGACAGAAAAAAAAGAAAGACAGGTTGGGTAAACTAATTCTGATTTTTTTCCTTCAGTGTGGTACAGATGGGATTTGACTCATGACAGTGTGAGCGGAAAAAAAGCACATGGATTCCGATATTTTCAGATATTTTCAGGCCTCATTCCTATGTGGTAATAAATATGATATGAATCAGATTTGTGCATTAGCATGTGCAGTGTAAACAGGCAGATCGGATTTTCACCCTTCAATGCGAGTCGAACATCACTGAATAAGCGACAGTGGTGCATGATGTCAAGATTAATAATATTTATTAATTTTGTTAACTGTAAGAAATGTTTGAAACCCAAATTAGAGGCAGAGGCAGTTTCAACAGTCCACGTTTAACGTTTTTTTATCGCAAACACACACACACATTTACAGCATTTGGCAGACGTCCTTATCCAGAGCGACTTATCTCATTTATACAACTGAGCAATTGGGGGTTAGAGCCTTGCTCAGGGGCCCAACACACACACACACACACCGCCTAAATAAAAAGTTGTTTTGCCGATGTTTAAATATAACATGAAAGCAATATACTAAATAATCATTTCTTCATCGACCAATGCGTCCATTGATTACCGTTGTTACTTCCTTTTCCGGTCAGTACGTCTACATTGGGTTGTTTTGCTGTGTATAGTGTAAATGCAGATATCGGATACGGGGCAGGTTTTTAAAGATTTTTAAGAAGCAGGCCATCAAAAAAAATCTAATATAGTCACCAAATCGGAATTGAGCATTAAGACTTGCAGTGTAAATGCAGCCAATTTAAAGTTTTCCATTGCGCATATAAAACTGGCGAGTAACCTTGATTTTTGGAATAAAAAAATAAGTATCCTGTCACCGAAACTTTGAATGTAGATTGTATTAATCCTCCTAATTTGCTCTTTCCTTTGCCATAGAAAGTTAAAGCCTTAATAGACCATTAACTCATGGTGACGTCATTGCGCTCATCATCAACACTACAGTTTTAAGCTTTAAATGTGGAACCGTTCAACATTTGATGGTTGAGAAGAACTTTAAGAAGTGTCTACTGGCCTTCCGGTGCATGTGATGGCCAAAACTTTGCCTTTTCTGGATTTTTTTTTTTCCAGAAGGAAAGAATGGTCATGCAACAGTTAAGATAACATGAGGTTCCGAAAATGCAGTGATTAAAAGGACACAGACACAAAGGAGTGTGTAAGCCTGAGTGTGTAAACATGATGGGACATTTAAACACACACACACACACACACACACACACACACTAGTGTGTAATCTTCTTAAGGCCAGAGGTGTATGTGAGCTACAAGAACGGAAGGCCACATATCAGGTTTCCCTCCTGTCAGTTAGGAACTAAAATCATGTACAGTTAAAAACTAGGAGAAAAAAATCATGTGATCTTTTCCCAGTCTGTTCATTCGGAACGAGGAGTGGAACCTGATATGGTCTTTTAGCCGTTGTAGTTTATTCACCTCGAGGTTTGATGTGTTGTACATGCTGACATGACTTTTCTGCTCACCGTGTTGGTAAAGAGTGATTATATAAGTTAATACAGTTTAGACTTAGTCTAGTCATTCTCCTCTGATCTTTATCTCTTTAACCATCAAGGTCTTTTAGTTTGTCATCTAAACCACAAACTCTTTTCTCTGCGGAGGTCAGGGAAGCACTTCCACTTCTTGAAAGCAAACAAAGAAAGAATGAGGAGCTTCTTCCAGCAGACCTTTCGGACCCTCAACCAGGAGAACGCCTGAAACCAGGACTCTTCTGGGCTCACATACACACACCAGAAATCCTGCACTTTATCTGTCACTGAGTCACTTTGCATATACACACAGTATGTTTTTATTTTTATTATATTTTATTTCATTAAAATTTCACTATATGTTGTACTGTATATAATCATTTATGTGACAAATATCCGTGATAAATGTGAGTAGCTCTGAGTAAGGGTGTCTGCTAAATCCCCTAAATGTTATTTTATTTCTGGTTGCAGTATTTTGGTTCCTTCAGTATCAGTATTTAAAATTGTTTCTGTATGGTAGCAGTAAAATATAGTTTAGTTTTTGTTTGCTTTGTTTGTTTTTTTGTTTACTTGCCTGAACATCTGCTTGCTGCCAGGCAGGAACTGTTGGTGGATTGCTTCCGACTATGTTTATTTAAGGACATGTGTAATTGTTTATTAACATATGAGGTCACATAATGCAGGGACAGGTGGTAAAGTTCTAGGTTGTGGGGATGTGACAGGTCTGGGGCTGAGAGGATCAGTGTGACTAGACAGTGGAATATATATTATATAAAATAATATAAGATTCATTTACATTAAAATTATTTATACTTGAATGTAACTATTATTTCTATTTCTGAATGACACCAACAACAGGTGAATCCTACAGCGATGATGTCATTAATGCTGTGAGAGTGATGTTAAAATGGTATTTCATAAAATAAAAGTCTTTTGGGACTACCATTGCATGTGAACACTGGATAGTGGTTCCTCATTCTGTTTTGTATTTTATATTTCATCCAGTTTTTATTTTTAATAAAACCTAATGGATAAAATGGATTGACCGAGTGATTATTATTATTTATTATATTTACTGTTATAGTGTTATTTAAGCGAACAGATCCTTTATTGTTGCAGATATTTGTTTAGACAGTGTAAGTAAAATGGCTGAAACTCTGCTCCTAACTAGGACTAGCGTTGCAATATTACAAAATTTTCTAAAAATGTACTGAAACATGAAACATATAAATAATTGTTTGATTCAGAGGGCTCCTGCAACAACATCTGGAAAGTGAAATCAATTTTTCTGTATTTTTTTCTATATTTTGGATCTTATAGCGTTAACTAAAGCTTTTGACCTGCATGAGTTGCTAGATTGTGTCCCTGCCACCCGAATGGACGATAGGATATCTGCTGTACAGTATAGGATGGATTGTCCATGTAGTAATTATAAAAGACAGTGCAGCCATTTAGCTACACAACTTATTCTCTGATATTTGGCCCAAACTGGCCGAGTTTGGAAACATATGGCCAGTTTTGGCATTGGTAACTGAGTTGTCAGCCAAATATGGCCCGGTTTTAAACGTTTCCCCAAAAAATGCAAAACCATTTGAAATCTGTGCCAAAAATTTCCCCAACTATCGTTGTGTGGCATTTTAGTTTTGGCCCCAAATCTGCCCAGCTGTAGATCTAATTTAAGTTGAAGGCATGTGATTGTTTGCTGGCTCTCACATCCAGCTGACTTCATTTCCCTTATTTCACGGTGGTATGTGAGTCAGATTAAGTGGCCATCATATCTTTATTCATATCCAGGATTCCCATTCAAGAATTATTCTGAAGCACTAGTGATATATAATCTTTACAGCATTTTTAACATTAGTCTAATTAAAGCTAAAGCGATGAAACGACGTAAGAAGACAGTGAAGATGCGAGAAAAAACAGATTTATCACAATAGAGTCATGTTCTCTGTTTTTTATAGACTTATGTGTGGAGAATAAAAGTCCTGCCATTGGTGATCACTTATATGACATATCACTAGATACACATCAGATTTATATATCTAGATTTATTTTCTGCGTTCTGGAAGCAGGTGTGTGGCATGGAAGCTCGCCGGCGGTGTGGAGTCATGCCCTGCTCCAGTTTGGCACCACTACAGAGGCTGTGCACATGCTTTTCATGAAGATCAATTGAAATGTCAGTGTCATCGTGGATAATACCATCCCAGAGCTGGCCAGCGCTATGAGTCGGAAGATCAAACACTGCTGTGTAAATGAGGGCAGAGACGAAAGGATGGGATATTTCTATACAAATTCTCTTACACAAGACATTTCTTTTAGTTCTTTATGCCATGTCTAAGATGATTTTTGTAGTGGAAGACCACTGCAATTGCTCTGGTGTTAATTTGCATCAATTTCACACTAGAATTATGTGAACATCCACCCATCCATCCATCCATCCATCCATCCCAGAGTCCTCCGACCCATTTATCCATCCATCCATCCATCCATCCATCCATCCACCAACCCATCCATCCATCCATCCATCCATTCATCCATCAATCCGTCCACTGACCCATCTATATATCCATCCATTCATCCACACAACCATCCACCAACACATCCTTCCATCCATCCATCCATCTTTCCATCCATCCATCCATCCATCCATCCATCCATCTATCCAGTCATCCATCCATCCACCGACCCATCCATTCATCTGCCCATCTATCCATCTATTTATTCATCCATCCATCCATTGTCTACACCCACTTACTACTAATGGAGTCTATTCCACCTGTCATTGGGTGAAAAACAGGGGTCACCATGGACAGGTCAACAGTCCATCACAGGGTCACATACAGATAAACACACACATACACTCACACACACACACACACACACACACACACACACACACACTCCTATGGACAATTTAGAATCCTACACACACACACAAACACAGGGAGAACATGCAAACTCCACACAGAAAGACCTCTGCAGGGGATATACGAACCTGAGACATTTATACAAAACATTTAAAATCAGAATTACAATCAGAAAGAGCTTTATTGTTAAGTTTGCCTGCGCATACAACACAGGTGTCAAACTCAGTTCCTGGAGGAACCACCACCTTGCAGAGTTCAGCTTCAACAACCCTTTTTTATTGCACCTGATCCAGTTCACATCATTTCTTTTATGCTTGTTTAATGAATCCGTATTCTGTGGTTTGGAATAAGGTTAAAACTATACTGAGTTTAACACCCCTGGCATACTACAAGAAATGTGTTTTAGTGTCACAAGCTTCCAGTACACAAAGACAACAACAACACAAAGACCATAAAAAATATAAGACCAGAATAAAAAATACACATAGATTATATAGGTCGACACAATAGAAAGCTAAATTGAAAAATCATCGTATGTACAGTTGTGCTATAGAAGACATTATGTAACTAACTGTACTTTCCTTTTACGTCTCCGAAAAAAAAGGCCTGGAGTCTTATTACATGGAGGTTCCGTGTATGGATTTTTTTAAAGAATAAAATCTATCATTTTTTCCATGCATTCACATACTTTTCCCATCCCAGGTTTCTTCCTTGTTTATCCTTCATGGTATGAAAAATAACCCTAAATATGGCCCACAAAGCCGCACTGCCTCCTGAAAGCCAACACAAGACAAATAGATATAACTAGACACTATCCTGGGGTTATTTTTCTTAGCAAATATTAGACAATATTTCTTTCTTTCCTCCTTTCTCCTTGTTGCCATCTGGTTTGTGTTATCAATTGAAACAAAAGCGGCCCAGATGCACCATTGTATTGGAGTCGGTGTTAGTAACACAGCTTTGAGAGATGTGGTATGTGTGTATGTGTGTGTGTGTGTGTGTGTGTGTGAAGAGGCGCAGGTCATGGGGCTCTCCAGTCTAAACCATTGCCACATGGCCCTTGAACTATGAGCTCACTCTGATTTCCTGTCTTCAAAAGTGGACTGAAGAAGGCAGGAGGTTGAAATAACAGCGGCCTGGAGAGAGGCTTGTTTTCACTGCTCCTCCGCATAGCTCTCTTCGCTCACTCTTGTGTGTGTGTGTGTGTGTGTGTGTGTGTGTGTGTGTGTTTGTGTATATGAGAAACATGCTGAAGAGCACCCACCACCACCTTCTTCCTGCAGGTCATTTGAAGGAGATGCACTGTGGGAACTTGCTAATGCTCCGAATAGCCACTTTATAATATTCCTCCACTTTATAACAACCATTTAGACACACAGTGAGAAAGGCTGGGTGGTACAATCTTAAAACATCAACAAAAAGTCTGGCCAGTGTGTGGTCAATTCTGATAACACTGCAATATTCCAGTGGTGTGGACATTTACAACCTAAATTCTAATATTTGTTCCATTAAATTATATTAATTTATTCCAACAGTTTATTCTCTTCATTTCGTAGTGTTTCTCTTGCTGCACTGCTTCCAGTACGTGTATGTGGATGTTAGATTTTTTGTCCAATCAGATTTCAGTTTCTATGTGCTGCCATGTTAATCTAATCTGTCCAGGGCTTCAGAATCAGTAGTGCTGCCCATGGAACTTAAACTATATCAGCAGTGGGACTGTTTCTTTAACCAATCAGATCTCAAATTTACCTCACAGGACCAGCTAACTGGCCCACAATAACGTTCCTGTCCTCTGATTGGTTGATCAGAGAAAAACTGTTACAATCAAGTTCGACTAGCAAAACACGTCTGTAGCCGATCTGCACACTTTAATACAGGGTTCGAATTTTTACGGTCACGATGGCTGACGGAGGAAGAGAAACTGATTTTTCCAGAAAAGTGAGACATGGTGAGGAGAGTTCGGCACCCTGAAGATAACTAGTTTGCCTCATAGGGAAAGAGTTTGTTTCAGACCAGTGCCACCGACCGTTAACACTGATTTACAGCCTTTACATATATTATATATTTTTTTACATTATTTATTTAGATTATTATTATTAAGATGTGGTACAGTTGCGGTTGTAGTGTAGAGGTTTGGAGTTTTCTGGGCCTCTCTCCCTTTCTGTAATGCCACACAGTGTTATATTGTGTTTTTGTACAGTATTGCTGGTTTCTATAATTGTGACATGGTAGTGGTGGTATTAAGAGGTGTATCAGTCGGGTAAGTCCACACTGAAGGCCCAGCTACCAAATGCACCGCCCGCCACTGCAATATCCAAATTAGAGTGTGTTTTATGGCTGCATAGAAATGAGATTTAGCTAATCACCTTTAACTGCAGTGTCATTCAGATGTTCCTGGTCAATAAAGCGCTAACTGCACGGCAAACTCAAAAAAAAGAATGAACTGGCCAGCAGAACAAAAAATGTTTTTAAAGACAATCACCTATTAGACCTTTAATATTATTTATTCTGTGGAATAGGATTATTTATATTTTTTTCTGGATTACATGGGTTACTGCACACCAATTAATCCTTTTTAAGTAATAATGCAAATATTGGGTACGGAAAAAAATTTAATTCAAAAAACTTTTTAGTAACAGAAAATTTAAAACAAATCAGGATAGAATTTCATTTTTTTCCGTCTATGAATTTCAGAAAAATGTGGATGATGAAACTTTCTTGGTGAACATGCAACAAATATTTCATAGGCGTGTAGGTGTTGGGGGTAACGGCTGAGATGGCAAAAGTACACACATCTTTTACTCAAGTAGAAGTTCAGATACTCATGTTCAAAATGACTGGTAAAAAGTTGACGTACTGACTACACTTTTTACCTAAGTTAAAGTAAATAACCCGGACATGTACCTAAGTAAAATGTACATCAACTACCAGAATTGTGTAACAGTTCCAGAAGAAATGAGCATTATGCATCCAAAGGTGATATAGATTATGGTCTTCTAATAGTGAGCTGATGGTCAATTAAGTTAGCCACGTTAGCCATTGTATTGTTGATTTCTGCCTGACTGCCTTGCTCGTTGTTAGCTTCATAGACTAGCCTATGTTTACGGTACCTGAAAGCCAGGAAAACACCAATGACAGGTTGAAAAATCTGCACAATAACAGAAGTAGATTGATTAGTTAAAAAAGGCATGCAAATTGCTCACCACCGAAAAGAAGTAAAGCTATTTGGGTAAAAATGTAATGAGTAAAAGTAAAAAGTTGTCAGAAAACTAAATAGTAAAGTAAAAGTATTGATACCAGAAAAAATCTACTTAAGTACAGTAAGCATTTGTTTACTTACTTTCCATCTCTGGATAACAGCATACAGTGAATTCTACAGGGCGTAAAGATACACAGGTCATAAGACGGACAATTATTACTGATAACTAATGAGATGTTCAGTTATTTCACACATTGACCCAAAATTATTCATTCATTCATTCATCTTCTATACCCGCTTATTCCCTAACTCGGGGTCACAGGGATCTGCTGGAGTCTATCCCAGCCGTCTCTTGAAGGGAGAAAGGCAGGAGGGGGACACCCTGGACAGGACACCAGTCCATCACAGGGCCACACACACTCATACTCACTCCTATGGGCAATTTAGAATCACCAATTAACCTAACATACATGTTTTCTGAATTGTAGGAGGAAACCGGAGAACCAGCAGTAAACACACGCAAGCACGGGGAGAACATGTAAACTCCACACAGAAAGACCCCTGGACTAGGAATCGAACCTGGGCCTTTTTGCTGTGAGGCAAGAGTGCTAAGGCACAGTGCTGCCCGACCCAAAATTAATTCAATTTAAAAGTAAAAAAATGTACATATGTCTTTATAGTAAGTGTGCATGGAGGTTGTTGAGACGCTTCTTAAGTTTACGTTTGCGTTCAACTATTTACACATATTATTAAATGTGATCGTAAAACATATATGATATGTCAATTATGAAATCACGTCTGCAAGTATACTTTAGTAGTTAGAAATCCTGTGGTGAAATTGCAATTAAGCAACGTGAAAGAAAAACACATCTGTTCAGAAGTACCCTGAAGCTTTTCCCATTACCGTCCTCCTCATGCTTTACAGAACTGGCCACATATAATGGCAAGAACAGGCACATCCATCACAGCCAGAGCCCCGCATCAGGCTATTCACACCTCCTCATTGCGCCAGGAGACCCCCAGGTTCCTCACAATGAACACGCAGCAGGGAAGGTGGGTGGTCTTGATAGGATTGGCAAGGTCCTTGGTGGGCACTTTGGATGGGGCATAGCTTGTTTGTTAGAAAGGACAGAGAAAGAGGAGGAGATGGTGTCCCAGGGGTGCCAAACTTCATTTACACTAAAGCTCAAGCTGCAATGCAAGAGGACGGACCCCCAACTGGAGCTAATCCACACCCACAACGACCACACTGCTCGTTCGGGAAGAGAGAAAACACGGTACTTTGATCTGCCCCGTGCTGAAAGTAAGGCAAACAAAGCAGCTGATAAGAGATCAAGATGAAAACGGAATCATTTCAGCCAGGCTATGGTGCTCCCAGGATGTAGCTATTATTTGTGCATCTAGAAAAAACAAGCCTTCTCTCATTTTGAGCCAAAGGCGCATTGACCCAGACGCTTGAAATGAGAGAGTTTTGTTCCGAGGGGAGATGAAGTAGTGGAGCACCGCACCTTTAATACCAAATAACGCCAAGAAGAGCGCCCGTCTTCCCGTCTTATCACACAGACATGAAAGAAAAAAAAATGTTGTTAATATTAGATGAGTGTATTAATTTTCCAAAAGTAGCTCAGTGATTTATTATGAATGGAACGAAGGAACGGAAGATGTACAGGGAAATGCTTGTCAATGAAATCCTTGTGTAGGAGCTCACTGGGAGGTTAATTAAAGTTGCAGTATAATTAGATCTGAGGTGTTTGTCAGACTTGTAGTAAGATGAGAAAATCCCTTGACTGTTTACTTGATCTCAATAATTACTAAATACTCATGCCAAAAAAATAAACACAAAAGAATTCCTGAGATGCAGCCACAACCCACCCCCACCCCCATATAACACTGATTAAACAAACTTTTGGCTGGTTTTGGCTTATTTTTTGCTCAGAATTTTAATTTCTAGGAATAAATTTACAGAGGGTTGTTAGGAATTGTCTCTCGGGCCGCATTTACACTGCAGGTCTTGATGCTCAATTATGATTTTTTTACTATGTCCGCTTACATCATCTTTTGAAACTGACCCGTATCTGATATCTGCATTTACACTATACACAGCAAAACAACCCAATGTAGACGTACTGACCAGAAAAGGAAGTAAAAACAGCAATAATCAATGGACGAGGACGAAATGATTATTTAGTATTTTGCTTCGAAATCATATTTAAAGGTCGGTAAAACAATGATCTATCGGTGTCTACCTGAGATGACGTCATGCACCACCGTTAGTCATTTAATGACGTTCGACTCACATTAACAGCTGAAAATCTGATCTTATCTGTTTACATGACAGCCACAAATAAACAAATTTGATTTATATCCTATTTATTACCACATACCAATGAGAACTGAAACCCGACTGAAAATATCAGAATACATTAAATTTTTCCTGATTACACCATCGTCGGTCAAATCCCGTCTGTACCACATCGGAGGAAAAAAAATCGGAATTGGGGTCACATGATATAATGCGGTGTAAATGCAGTCTTGATGGCTGAAGTCACAATATTTTTACATTTTTTTTCAGTATGAGTTAGCATTAGCGAATAGAATTAATAGGTGGAATATAGACACTGGTTTATAATGTGTTTTGTTGCTATGAGTCTGTGATTCATGTGTAACCAGTTACTTCTGGAAGGGGGGGGCAGTAGAGGATGCATTACAACCCCAGTGGCTTTGCGAACATGTACAACAAGAACTTGGCTGTGTTTTTCTATACAGGTCCAGTGTTTCTACTCTCTCGAGATGGCGTCCTGGACTACACCGATCCTACACTGCTCTTCCTGTTACACTTTCATTTTCTGTCAAATCAGTTCTATCAGATCGCTGCCGGATTTACGATGATGATAGCAACACCTTAACCACTGCACTACCACTTCCCTCCTTTAAAAGAATATGACCACACCCGTTCTGCACAGTTACTACTGATAAAACAGATCTCTCGGGCCCCTGAAGTGTATGGAGTCTAAGAATCATCCTAACTATGCCCCCTAGTGGCATCCCATATATAATTATAACACAGTATTAAAAGAAATTTCGCTTACATCATTACAGGGGCACAACTGGGGTAAGGATGAGTCCACACACTTTAAGGGGCCCCCACAGGATCTGTTTTATTAGTAGTAACCATGTAGAATGGGTATGGTGGTGGGACCCAAATTGCTAGCTGCGCTCCTAATTATATTTAATAGAAGTGGTAAATTCATGATGTAGGTGTTGGGCTGCTCATCAGAAGATCTTGGCACCACCAAGCTGCCACTGCTGGGCCCTGAGGCAAGGTTCCTAAAGGTTTGCTGCTCTAGTATAAATAGGATAAATATAAGTCGCTTTTGATTAGAGCATCGGTAGAAAATGCTGTAAAAGTAATTATTATATCATGGACTTTTTTTGTTTGCTCATTGTTTTAAGACACTAAAACACACCACCACAAAGGTTTTCCAAGTTTTTTTTTTCTGATCACCTTTTCTGGTAATTGGTTACAAGCCCTAATTTACCAGATCATCATAATCTATATATTGTTAAAAGAAGTTAGGATTTTCTAGGCTTTTCTACACATCAGTTAAATTTGACAGAAGATATTGTATAAATGTCTCAAACACCAGCAATTATCACACTGTCCTGTACATTCATTCATTCATTCATTAGTTTATTTTGTTCACATTTCTGGAACTCAGCAGACAGTCTTATCTAAAGCGACTTACACTGATATCTTTTTTTTTATCCAACTGCACAAGTAAGGGTTAAGGGCCCTCACTCAGGGGCCCAGATGTGGTATTCTGATCAGCATTCCAACACTTTAACCACCGAGCTACCACTTCCCACGGGATTTTTCTTCTTATGTGACAAACAGGAACGTATTTTAGTGCATGTCTTGATGTCCATGATTGTGTGTGTTCCATTTTAAGTTCATGTATAACATTATATATTGGTCATGTAAGTGTTCCTCGTACACATTGTACTGAATTACTGTATTTAAGGTATTTAATGTCCCTTTGGAGAGACAGACTCCAGCTGCACATGGAATAACTGGAAAATCTGTATTTATGTGCAGAACAACTTAAATTACTACCATTTACTGTAAAAATTACACCAATTTCTGTTCCCACATTGTAATATTATTGATGTGTCTAGCAATTCCGGTGTTTTTTGGTGTTATCTTTGTAAGAATGTAGCATTTGACTGCAGGACGGGTAATGCTGGGAGTGAAAATCAACCTTAAAAGTAACTACAACTCACCAAAGTGGTAGCGCAGTGGTTAAGGTGTCAAACTAATGGAGTGAAAGTTTTAGGCAGTGCAGAAACCACACAATAGTTACAAGCTGAATTTTAGCAGAGACTAAAACTGAGTGAAGGATCTACAGGATGACATGACAGGTGAAGGTGTAAAAAACGACCTGTACAGTGTAAAGATACCAACAAGAATAAAACAGCAACATTAATAAGTAAAATAAAAATAATACACTAAAATCTGATAGAAGCTAGCATGGTTATCACTGGCCCGGCAGATGCATGCTGGGTAATAACTGTTGCGGTATCTTTGCTTGTTTTCTCTGCTGATTTTATGACATGAACAGCTGTAAAGCATTTAACGATACAGTATGTTGTACTGGATACGCCGTGTACAGCACACACATACATTTTGGTTTAAAATTTGACTTGTTTAAGCCTTTGTACCACTTGAGATATTAATATGGATAAATATGCAAATACTGTACAGTTATGCAAGACTTTCGTGGTGGATTTTTCCGTTAAGATACAGTAACAAAGGTCAGAATCTGGGACTGGAGCGCAGCTGCTACTCGGCTGCACTGCTAAGCAAAAACAGCCGATTGATATCTGAGTGTGTTGTTGGCTCGTCACCAACACAGCAGAAACGAAGCAGATGTTTTGTTTTAAGACAGGAATTTTTAAAACAAATTATTTATCCCTCTTCAGTAATTCTCGGGTGAAAGGGTGAGTGTATACACTTAGTGGATAGTTTATTGGGGGCACTTTTCTTGTCTCTACAATTATTGACCCTTTTTATCTTATACAGCTTCCATATGAGAGCCCTTAATAAGTGCATCATTTCTGACTGTGTGTCATTTGTCAGGCACTAACACTAACGAACTCTCTACGTCTCTAAAGCTAACTTTCTAATTTCTAATGAAGTCTTTAACCCTCTAACACTTACTCTCTAATAAACTTACCAACACTAACTTTAACTTTCTAACCCTATAATACTAACTCTCTAACAGCTAACAAATTCTCTTACTTTCTTACACTAACGAACTCTCTAACCACAAAGGAACTCTCTTACTCTCTAACGCTAATAAACTCTCTAACTCTCTAACCACAAAGGAACTCTCTTACTCTCTAACGCTAATAAACTCTCTAACTCTCTAACCACAAAGGAACTCTCTAACTATCTATCGCTAACTCTCTAATGCTAACAAACTCTCTAACTCTCTACCACAAGGAACTCTAACTATCTATCGCAAACACTCTCTAGACTCTCTAACCACAAAATAAAATGAACTCTCTCACTATCTAAACGCTTAACAACCTCTCTAACGCTAACAACTCGTCTTAACATCAAAGGAACTCTCTACTATCTATCCTACTTCTAACGCTAACCAACTCTTACTCAAGGATCAAAGACTCTCTAACTATCTATCGCTAACTCTCTAATGCTAACAAACTCTCTAACATCAAAGGAACTCTCTAACTATCTATCGCTAACTCTCTAATGCTAACAAACTCTCTAACATCAAAGGAACTCTCTAACTATCTATCGCTAACTCTCTAATGCTAACAAACTCTCTAACATCAAAGGAACTCTCTAACTCTTCGCTAACTATACTAATTAACTCTCAATGGCTACATCTCTATCTAACACAAATGCGACCAAACTCTCTAACAATCAAAGGACTCTCTCTAACTACTTGCTAACTCTCTAATGCTAACAACTCCTAATCAAAGGACTATCTAACTATCTATCTCTATCTCTAATGCTAACAAACTCTCTAACTCTCATAACATCAAGGAACTCTCTAACTACTATCGCTAAACTCTCTAAACAACTCTCAAACTCTCTACATCAAGGACTCTCTAACTATCTATTGCTAACTCTCGAATGCTAACAACTCTCTAACTCTCTAAACTCTCTACTATCTTAACTCGCTAACTTCTCTAATGCTAAATCTCTAACTATCTTATTGCTACGTCTCGAACGCTGAACAAACTCTCTAACTCAAAGACAAAGAACTCTCTAACTATCTATTCTCTAACTATCTAATCTCTAACAAACTCTCTAACATCAAAGGAACTCTCTAACTATCTATCAGCTAACTCTCTAACAGCTAACCACGCGACCTCTAACTCTCTAACATCAAGAACTCTCTAAACTAGCTATCGCTAACTCTCGCTAACTCTCTAACAACTCTAACTCGCAACCCCGCAAGGCAACTCTCTCTCTAACTAACTCTCTAACTAACCTCCTAACTCTATCGCCAACTCTCTAATGCTAACAACTCTCTAACCTAACTCTCTAACATCATTGCTAACTCTCTACGCTAACAACTCTCTAAACAAATGAATCTCGACTCGCTATCTCTCCTCTAATGCTAAACAAACTCTCTAACAACTTCTAAATATCTATCGGGAACTCTCTAACTATCTATCTCTAACTCTCTAACGCTAATCCTCTCATAACTCTCTAACATCAAGGACTCTCGAACGACTATTTCTACCCTCTCTAATGCTAACAACGCTCTAACATCAAAGAAGCTCCTAACCTATCTATCTAACGCTCTCTAACTCTATCGCTAACTCTCTAAACTCTCTAAATATGCTATGCTAACTCTACGCTACAACTCTCTAACATCAAAGAACTCTTAACTATCTATCATCTCTACTCTCTAACTCAAACAACTCTCTAACTCAAAGGAACTCTCTAACTATCTATCGCTAACTCTGCTAATCTAACAACTCTCTAACATCAAAAGGAAGCTAACTCTCTCTAACGGCACGTCAACTCTCTAACTCTCTAACGCTCACACTCTCTAACTATCTTCCGCTAACTCTCAATGCTAACAAACTAACTCTCTAACATCAAATGGACTCTCTAACTATCTATCGCTACTCTCTAATGCTAACAAACTCTCTCTAACATCACGAAC
>VCAZ01000158.1:0-135000 GCA_005784505.1 Bagarius yarrelli
TGTAGAAAGTGGAAGCGATATTCCCACACCACCAAGTTAACACTGCTGGGCCGGTGGCAAGACCCTACCCTTAATTGCCAGCTGGATAAAAATGAGATAAATGTAAGTCGCTCTGAATAAGGGCGTCTGCCAAATGCAAAAAATTTAAAGGTGAAAAATTCAGTTCATTTCAGTTTAAATACAAAATATAGAAATATTACAATGAGAAACACTTATGCACGTACGAAGGTTCGAGATTTACTTTTGGTGTGAAATTCATGTAACAAGCTGCATATGTCATACTTTATCTCAGTGGATTACGGGTGTGTTTCGGAAGCCTCTGCTCGGAAACCCGATCAAAGGCGTTTTTGTTGTTGTTGTTGTTGTTTTTTTACTGTCATATCTGTCATATGAAGTCTGATGACAGGTTTATGTCTGCAGAGAAGCTTCAGATTTTATTTATAGAGATTAATTTAAATAGAAAGAGTAAAAAAGTTAAATTTTTTAGAAGGGGCAAAAAAAAATTCATATTGAATAATATTTGGAGCTGGAGAGCGAAGAAGGATTCGGATAGGTTTGGTAAAACCAGCGTAGATAATGATAACAACAATGAGGCAATTACTCAAGCATGGGAGATAAGTATGGTCTCCTTGAGACGAAGGGTTTTTTCCTCAGTAATGATGCATTTATTCAGGAGCTGCGCTTTTTCTACGCGGCGTCTCAGCGAAAGCGTGTGAAAGGCTGCAATCACACTCAATTGAGTGTTTTATATTTCAAGGTAATGAGCATCAGGCAACGTGTCTGGCAGGTGGGGTGGGGTGTTGTTTGGTGAACGTGGTGTTTGAGTTGGGGTAGGAATATAAGAGAAGAAGAAAGATTAACGGAAATTACGAGTGTTATAGGGTTTTTCTGGAACGGGTTCCATACTAGTGTTCTATCCCACCTGACACACCACACAGCTCTAAAACCTCCTGTAAATAAGCGACAGTGACGCATCAATAGTGACACAACAGCGACCTATAACTAATAGTACGATCAGTGCTACATTTTCCAACTGCAACAAGACTCTTCCTTTTTCTACTAAAGATAGCTTACAAGCAATTGAATTATCCTTTCTCCATTGTGCCATTGTTATTGCACTGTTTTTACTTCCTTTTCCGGTCAGTATGTCTACATTGGTTGTTTTCTGTGTATAGTGTAAATACAGATCTCGATATGAGTTAGTTTTAAAAGATGATGTAAGAGGTCTTTAAAAAAATCTGATATAATCACAAATTCAGGATTGGGCATTAATATCTGCAGTGTAATGCGCATTAATGCGTCAGCGAAAGCATTTAAAGCATCAAAGCATCAAAAGCCTCTAAAATAATCAAATTCATATGTTCAAAAACCAGACACAACCCAAGGACACATCTACATGGCTTTTATCTTTATACGCATTCCTGTCCCGCTGCATCCTGCTGCTGTCCGTCCCCAACTATTTTGAAAGTGAATGGACTTTGAAAAAGTTAAGAGAAAGCGCTATGTTGTTAAAAGAGAACGAAGCGAGTCGCAGAACGCCGCTGTCTCAGCAGCCAACACGAGCACTTCCTCCCAGCTTCCTCTCCATGAAATGTGAGAGAATACAAAAAAAGAGGACATAAAGATCAAGGGACCGAAATGAGTCGAGCTGACGAGAAAGACAAAGCAAAGAATACTCAGAGCTGCGGATGTGGAGAATAGAGAGTAAAGAGGAAATGAACAGGCTTCTTTACCTCTGAATATTAATTCAAAAACCGGGCGGTCTCGAGAACATACCTGAAGGCGTAATTACAACAGGTACCAGAGCTGAATTTACTGTCGTCATAAATTGAGAGGATGTTAAAGATCATCTATCTTCTTCCTCTAATCTATCTATCTATCTATCCTCTTCTTCTTCCGCCTTTCTGCTTTTTTTCCATGTCTATTTTTCAATCTTTTCGTTTTCCTTTTCTACCTCTCGTTATACTCTGTGTTTTCTTTCTTTTCTTCTCTTTCTTTTTCTTTCTTTCTTCTTTCTTTTCTTTCTCATATTACTGTCTCCTCTATTTGTTTCTATTTTTTTTTTTAATTTCCTGTATCTCCATTTGCTGTCTGTCTATTTATCTCTCTCTTCTTTTCCTTCTCCTCACTACCCTTTTCCTGCCATGCCTCTCTCTTCTTTCTTGTTCTCGTCTCTTCCCTCCTCTCTCTCTCTCTTTCTCTCTCCCTCTCACCTCTTTCTTCTCCTCTCTCTACTACCTTTTTCTCTCTCTGTCTCTCTCTGCTCGCTCTCGTTCTCTTGTTCTCTCTTTCTTTCTCCCTGTCTTTCCTCTCTCTCTCTCTCTCTCTCTCTCTCTCTCTTTCTCTTTCTCTCTCTGTTTCTCTCTTTTTCCTATTTCTTAGATCTGCCTGTCTATTCATTCTATGTTTTGGTTCAATTAAATAATTAAAGTGCTTTTACTCAAAAAGGGCTTGTTGTTTAGAATGCTACATAGCAACATACAGCCATATTTGCTAACGTTTGATGCTGTCGGATAAATAAGAAAACCACTCATATAAAAAACATTGTAGAGTAACTTTACTGTAGAACATGTAGTAAATAAATACTGTAGTGATTTTAAAATTTATCATCACAGATCAGAGCAAAAAGTGGATCAATGCAACACATACACACAAAATTCCTAAAATAAATCAATCAATTAATGGCAAACCTGCATTGTTCAATATTTTGTCTTGTCTTACACTGAAACACACTGTTCACCATTACAATTCTGTTCCCCACAGAGTAACTCTTAAGTTTTTCATAAGTTATAGTATTGGTTAGGATGCAAACGCAGTTCATTAACAAAAAGACAAAAGAAAAGATTTTAATATTTAGAACACATGAAAAAATTTAAACATAAAACTAATCGAACAGAACCTGACCTGATATAAATAGACCATGAACATGACATAACCATGGACAAAACAAAACAAAAAGCGACAAAACAAGACCAAGACACACTGAAACACAAAAGTATAAATACACAACCTATTGGGGCATTAAACTAAACAAGAAACACCTGAACACAATAATGGACACATAACCAAAATAAACTAATGACAAGAAAAAATTAAAAATCGATATAAACATGAAACTTAGATAGGGAAATCACGTGACAAGACACAAACAAACAAAGAGCACATGGTCTACAATATAAACACAGAAAGGCTCTCCTTTAGTATTTGTTTGTTATTCCTTTAGTAACTATGTTAACTACATAGATCATAATTTAAACTATGGTATATTTTTTATTTAAAAGAGACGAGGAGCGGACAAAAAGTCATCTCTCTCTCTCTCTCTCTCTCTCTCTTACTTTCTCTCTCTCGCGCTTTCTCAAGGACGTAAAGTCTTAATTGAAAATGACAGCTTCAATTAAAAATGTAATCATTTCACCCGTTTGCTAATTAAAATTGAGGCGGATGATAGTTTTGTCTCATTAACTTCAAAGAGCGCCGCTCGCAGTGCGACGGCCGACTCGGCTTCTTCTGTTATTCCTTTTTTTCAGCATAGCTGAATAAATCTGGGATAAGAAAGGAAGAAATAAGTAAAGAAAAGACAGCAAAATGAAAGAAATAAAAATGTCTCAGAGACACTTGACTGATGTGGTGTCAGAAAGAAGAGCGTGTAAATTTCTGAGGAGAGTCAGAGGAAGAGAGGGATGCTGCGAGAGAGACTTCCTTTCATCTAACGATCGGACTCTTCTATGTAGCTTGATGTAGAGAAAGAGAGTGTGTGTGTGTGTGTGTGTGTGTGTGCGTGTGCGTTGTCCATGCTTTTAGATTAAGCACTTAATCACAATTGACAAACGTGTCAGAGGACTGTCGAATCCCTGTCACTTCCTGTCATCCAGGAATTGATTTCCTTTCAGTAATTTGTATTCGCATTACAACACTTAAATTCTTTTTACAAAATAATTATATAAATAAATAGACTAGATTCCTTTGGTTCCTGGTAAATTCTGAGTAAACAGATTCTTGGCTTATGTTAACAGATGTTTCACACATCTCATACACTACCTGGTGTTAACACTAAATAAACTCAAGGAAGATAAGCGTAATGAGTTATAATGCTGTCTTGCTGCCCGTGTGATGAATTAAAGCTCCTACATGACTCGATATATGAAAGAAAATTTTTTTAACATTTTATTTTAGATGTTGTCTCACTGCTGTGCAGGTTTTTCACTAGATTGTATCATGTGACTATGTGGATTTGATTATTCATTTCCAATAGTATTTGTGAGATCAGACACTAATGTTGAGATGAGGAGGTCTTAAGATTTAGTTGGGGTTGCAGTTCATCACAAAGGTGTCCAGTTTAAAGCGTTTAAGTCAGAGTCAAGGACATGAGAGTTCTTGTGCTCCAAAACATTCAGAACACAGCATGTCTTCATGGAATGCAGGGGTTTTGTGAACAGGGATATTGTCATGCTGAAACAGGGTTTGAGTATCACAGTCCCAGTGAAGAAAAAAATTAAATGATCCAGGTCTTTCTAGACAACTGTGTGAGTCAGACTTCGTGGGAATAGTTTGTAAAAGACACCCTTTTTTTAAACTCATGTTTATTTCTGATTTTTTGACAACCGATTAAAAATTAATCTGTACCCGATATCTGCATTTACACTATACACAGCAAAAGAACTCAATGTAGACGTACTGACCAGAAAAGCAAAGTAAAAACGATGTGATAATCAATGCACACAATGGACGAAGACGAAATGATTATTTAGTATCATGAGTCATATCCGTATCCATATATGTGCCACATTGACAGAAAAAAATTGGAATTGAATTACTTGATACTCGAAGTGTAACTGCAGTCTAATGTGGATGTGCTGTGAAATTATTCATAAACTTTTGGCAATATAGTATCCTGTATATTAGCACTCCTGGTCCATTTACATTCATAGCATAGACGCCCTTATCTAGACGCCCTTATCTAGAGTGACTTACATTTATTTCTTTTACACATCTGAGCAATTGGGGGTTTGCTCAGCGGCCCACAGTGGTTTGGTGTTGCTGAGAATTAAAACAGATAAAACGAACAGTCAAACAGTCCAAATGCATCTTAAAACACGCATTTGACACAGTTGATTTTCAAAGAGTATTAGATCTATCTGATCTATCGAAAAACCTGGGGCTTAGAACCAAGACAGAAGAAAGAACTCATGCGTTTGTCTCAAGGTTTCCTCCTCATCCAATCTAAGGGAGTTTTTCTTTGCCACAATCGCTCTAGGTTTGCTTTCTTTTGAGACGCGTAACCCCTGAGATCATCTGGAACAAGATGGCTGCAACCACACTTCCTATACTACAGTAGGGAGGCATACACTATTTTACCATCAACTGTCAGCTGAGATACGTCCGATGCAACACTTTAAGATAACCTTGACCTAATTCTAGTAATCTTAGTTATAGTTATCAACTGTTACACTAATAATCATTAATAAGAACCAGACAAAATCATCTAATATGGATTAGGGCTGCAAAATTTCTGAAATTTTCATGGAAATGAAAGGGAATATATAGGAGTTAATGGAAAATTATAGGAATTAATAGAGCAAACATTTATGAGATTTAACAGAATTAATAGTAATTTAAAAAATAATAGGAATTAACAAAAATGAATAGGATTTAACAGAAATTAATATCATCAGTAATTGAAAATATACTTATATATCCGCATCCCCTCATGGAGCCCCCTTTCGCATTACTCTGGATGTGCTTGCTGTTATCCTGTGATAAGCCAGTCGCCATTTTCAAACTGGCTTATTTGCACATTTGCTAATTTGTACATGAAGAGGAACAATTCCTCTGCTAGCCAGAAACAAAAAAAAAAGCAAGAAGAGGAGGAAATAGGAAACATGATATCAGTAAGGGATGGAGATAAGATTGACTTAAGGATAATTATAGGACGAACAAATGTTTTCAGCATTAATTCCAGCTTTTTTTGGTTTAATTATTTGCTAGGTGAATTACTGGTAATAGTTCAATTACTAATAGAGTTAATGGAGAACAGATTTGTGCCGGTTAAACTTATGTAGTGTTTAGAAAGTGGCAATCAGTTACTGTAAATATGAGGATTGTTCTGTATCTTTAAGATTGTATTATACAGGATTATACAGTACAGTATATATGTATTGTATATGTGTAATTAGAAATATATTAACCAAATAATCTTTTAGAAGAGCTCTTATTTTTTAATTTCGCCTGCCCTCATTTCATCTTATGTAACATATTGTAATAAACAAATGTAATGTAAACTGTAGTTTTTTGTAATTCAAATAAATTCCTATATATTCCTGTTAAATTTCAGCATAAATTCCAGAGATGAAGTTCAGTTACCCATAATTCCATTTCTGGATGTCAGACTTTTGTGTTTAGTCACTTAGTAAACATAAGTATAGGAATACTGTGGATTTTTCTTCTTCAAAGTGTAAGAAGCTTCCTGCTGAAGACAAAAGCATCTCTGTGGAGTAATTATAGTTCCGCCTCCTTAGCACTCCGTGCTGGAATCTTTGTTTGAGACCTTTCTTAACAAGCCACATTAAGGTTTATGAACGAGATTGGATGATTCTGTGTTGATATTTAAATAAAAAGCTAGTCATTTAAGCACAGTTTAAAGAAATCTAACATTTACAGCACTTGGCAGACGTCCTTATCCAAAGCGACTTACACTTACACTTTTATACTATTTATATATTTTAACTGAGCAATTAGGGGTTAAGGGCCTTGATCAGGGGCCCAGCAGGGGTAACTTGGTGGTGCTGGAAATCGAGTAGTCCAACATCATAACCACTGCACTACCACTGGAATTTTGGTGTAAGCCTTAATGATTGGATGATATTCAAAGATCTTAAAATTACATCCTAGTGATTTTTAGTGTTACAAAGTAAATAGGGTTATCTGGACGACAGAGAAGTGTAATTCTAAGATCCTTTTTCTTCTCTAACTCTGCATAATGAGGTTATTATATTAGCCTTTATCTGTTTATCACTGCTTATACCTGTTCATAGGTGTACTGTTTATTACTGCTTACATCTGTTTATAAGTAAGAATATTGACTTGTATCTGTTTATTTGATCATCCCCGAAGCATAATGCTGCCACCACCATGTTTTACAGTGGGGATGGTGTGTTCAGGATGATGAGCAGTGTTACTTATACATAGTGCTTTGCATTCAGGCCAACAAGTTCAACTTTGGTCTCATCACCTTCTTCCACATGTTTTCTGTGTCCCCTACATGGCTTATGGAAAACTGCACGGGACTTCTTATGTCTTTCTTTCAACAATGGATTTCTTCTAGTCATTCTTCAATAAAGGCCAGATTTGTGGAGTACACAACTTATAGTTGTCCTGTGGACAGATTCCCCCACCTGAGTTGTGGATTTCTGCAGCTCCTCTAGAGTGACCATGGGCCTTTTGGCTGCTTCTCTGACCAATGCTCTTCTTGCTCGGTCTGTCTGTGTGATATATCTATTTATAACTGCTTATATTGGTTTAAATGTGTGAATAGCTTTTTATATCTGTTTTTATGTTAATAGCTTTAAAAATCCAACATATATGTGTGTGTAAAGATGCTTATATCAGTTTATAGGCGTGTGCATGGCTGCTTATATCTGCTTAAATATGGTTATAGCTGCTTATATCAGTTTATAAGTGTTTATAACTGCTTATATTAGTTTATAAGTGTTTATAGCTGCTTATATCAGTTTATAAGTGTTTATAGCTGCTTATATCAGTTTATAAGTGCTTATATCTGCTTATAGCTGCATATATCTATTCATATCTGCTTATAGCTGGTCCTGCATATGTTTTACATTATTAAATGTAACTGAAACCCCTGAAAATAATAAAGTTCTCCTAAAGTCTCGATAAGATATCCGGTAAGAGAAGCGGTTCTGCTTGACACGTTATATTCTCGCGAAAAGGGAAGTTTTTCTTGCACATGTTTTTTACACAGCGTGCAGACTGTACCAGTGCTCTCAGTTTAATTACACACTAACGTTCAATAGAAACAATATTTATTACATTTGTCTCTCTTGACTGGCTCAGTGCACTGGCATGCTCTCTCTCTCTCTCTCTCTCTCTCTCTCTCTCTTTCTCTCTCTTTCTCTCTCTCTCTCTCTCTCTTTATCGCTCTCTTTTTAAACCATAGAGGGTTGAGGGGTTGTAAAACAGGACACATAGTCTACTCCCAGATCATTCACACAAACTGCTTCATTTATTGGGCTGTCATTTTGCTTTTTTCCTTTACTCATCCTTCTACTCTGTCATGTCTTTTTCTCTTTCTCTTTGTCTCTCTTGTGCATCTTTTTAGGTCTTTTCTTAGGCTATTACACTCTCTCTCTCTCTCTCTCTCCTTCCCTCTTTCTCTCTTAAGTCTCTTTCCTTTCTTAGTTTGTCTCCACTTTTTTTTCTTTCTCTCATTTTTATATCTCTCCTACCATTCTTTCGGCCCTTTTTCTGTCTCTTTTAATACTCTACCTTTCTCTCTGTCTTTCTCGATATCTCTTTTTTTCTGTTCTCTCTTCTCATCTTTGTCTTTTTCTTTCTATCTGTGTCTCTTCCTTTATTCTCTCCATTCCTCCCTCTTTCTATCTCTTCTCTTTCTCCATTTTCTCTGTTTTCCTATCTCTCTCACTTATTTTTATGTCTCTCCTATCTTTATCTCAGTTTTTTCCCTCTCTCGTTCCTAATTTTAATTTCCTTTTAAATTTCAATCTCTCTCTCTCTCCCTCCCTCTCTCCCTCCCACCCTCTCTCCTTCTTTCTTTCTGTCTTTGTCTATCTCTCTGTCTCTGTCTTTGTCTCTCTCCCTTTCTCTCTCTCGCTCTCGTACTTCTTTTCTCTTTGTCTCTCTTTTCCTTTCTCTCTGTCTCTCTCTGTTCTCTCTCTCTCTCTCTCTCTCTCTCTCACACACACACACACACACACACACACTCAATTCCCCTCTTGCTTTCTCTCTCTGTTTCTCTCTCTCTCTCTGTTTTTCGGGATCTGCCAGTCATATCGAAGACATGCAGTATGCGACCTTGACCGTACCGGCTTTGGGAGGGCAGAGTGAGCGGATCGTTAGCCTGTGACGAGTGCTGCATTAAAAATGGAGGGCTGTATAAAAAAATGAACCTCTTCTATAAAAGCAGGTGGCTAAAAAGTCTCAACTGGACTGAGAGACACTGACCTTCAGTAAGTTCTTTATAAAAACTGTGTCCAAATTTTCACACTACATGAGTAGGTAGTACATTTAAACTAGAGCGTTAAAGGTTTGTTGTTTTATGTAGTTTGACTATAGGGAGTATGATAAAATGCAGACATACTGTACTACATCTGCCATGTTGACAGAACAAAAACCTTTAAATAAAATCTCCAAACTTTCAAGATGTACTTATGTCTTACATTTACATTATTTACTCGGATGGCTTTGAAGTGCAGCTTTACTACAAGTTTTTCCTTAAACATTTTTACACTATAATTACTGGATTAGCTTCCTGCAGAACTATAAATGTGTAAGGCAACTAGCTAGCTAGCATAAACACAATTTTTTTTTTTGCTAGCTAGCTAGGAAAGATTTAAATATGTAAGGAAACTGACTAGCTAGCACAAACACATACTCTTATTCCTTTTTGCTAGCTAGCAAAGATTTCAATGTGTAAGGAAATTAGGTAGCACAAAGACATGCTTTTATTACTTCATTGCTAGCTAGCAAAGATCTAAATGTGTAAGAAAACTAGCTAGCTAGCACAAAGACATGCTCCTTTTTTGCTAGCTAGCAAAGATTTTAATGTGTAAGAATGTATATATTATATATATATATATATAGATATATATATATATATATATATATATATATATATATATATATATATATATATATATATATAGTATAATATAGTTTAAATTTTTCAGTATATAGTAGATAGATAGATAGATAGATAGATAGATAGATAGATAGAGTGTATATGAATTTAGTGGTTTAGTTCTTTTTTACTGTTTGACACTTCAGTAGGGTCTGGATTTAGTTTAATTATAAAGATTCTGTTTCTGTTTATCGATTACGATTCTTATCGATTCTTTTTGAAGTTGTTATTTAAATAAGGACAAAAAACATCATATTTATATAAACGTATTTATACTGTGGCAGCTAAATATCATGAACAAAATCTAGAAGTGAACAGAACACTTACATTAGTGAACTTTAGCCTAAAAACAATACCAAAGCAAAAACATCTTGACTAAATATTATAAATGTTGAACATTAGAACAAGTAAAGTAAATAATCATAAAAAAGAACAAATGAGTGCATTTCAATACTTTAAATAAACGGACTGTATTTATAAGGATATTGTAACAAGTCAGTATATTTATTATCTGTTTACAGCACAGAAAACATCCCATAATTCCTAAAATGAGATCAACTTCTTTCACCCTAAATGGATTAAAATCACATTTTACACATTAAGGTACTTTGTAATGCAGTAACTTCAGTTTTACTGTTACTTCAGTCATAATTTTTTTACTACTTTCACTCAAGTGAATTATTTCGTCAGTAGAAAAAGGTCAATATGAGAGCTTTTGGGAAGTGGTGGCTCATGGTTAAGGTGTTGGACTGCCAACCCGAAGATTGTGGGTTCGATTCCCAGCTCCACCAAGCCACCACTGTTGGGCCCCTGAGCAAGGCCTTTAAACCCCCAATTGCTCCTTTTTAGTTGTATAAATGAGATAAATGTAAGTCGCTCTGGATAAGGACGTCTGCCAAATGCTGTAAATCTAAATGTCAATAGAAAGTTTGCTCTCTATCACTGCTTACTAGCTAGCTAAAATCTCAATAAAAAAAAAGTTGTGATAAACTTCAGTTACACTGATGTCTACTTTCTTATTTTGGTAAAAATATACATAAAAAGACATTTACTTTTTTTTTCTATTATTAACCTTTATTTATCGATGCCTTCAGTTTAACGCTAGTTTTGGTATTTAGCTGCGTACCTTTTTTTAAGCCGGAGTGTAGAAATTAGAATGTAATTTCTTGTGCCTAACATCGCTAGAGTCTCACAGTCATTGCTAATCTAAAGAAAGGTAGACACGTAATTCACGGCTTTCTTTAATTAAATGAAAATCTCATTTAGCATTAAACTGCTTTACCTGTTCTCATGTAAACTTCAAATAAAAACCCTTATGCAATCTGTTCCGGTCTGTACTGTAGGGAAATAAAAGCAGATGCTTCACCATTTGTCAGGCGTGACGTTAATTAGTTTGAGAGATAAGAATAAATTGGGAATACAACACTCCAAACTTCCACCAGCTAGTTTCCAATTTCACTGATTCGCTTGCTTATTAGTCAGAATTAAATAAAAAGCTTAGAAGATTCTGTATTGGGTGTTTGTTTGACACACATAAACATATTTTATATATAGATACTCTTAGAATATACAGTCCTTATGAATGTATTTAGAACGGGCAGCAAGCTCCCGACCCCACTATAAAACCATAATTAATGTTTTTCTTTCTAAAACAAACTTGCATAAATTATTTCTATATTACTACATTCATTCAGTTTAGTCAGTGTATATATCTATATGGAATTTGACTAAAATTTGACTTGAATTTGCTTGAATTTCTGGTTGCATTAAAATATTAAAACTCAGTGAAAAGTTACCGTTCCCTAAATAACGCATAACCATACATAATTAATTGTCTGCCAATCTACTGGCATGTATACATTTTATTGCACACTTTTGTCAGACAATCTAATGGAAAATAAAATTTCAGTACTTGAATTTGCCCCTTACTCAGAAAATAAATCAGTGAACTCAGTCCTAAGCCACGTTTACCTGCGTGCTATCTACTAGCCAATAATGTGTCATTTTAATCCACACTTTTGCAGACAAAAAAAAATATTAAGTAAAATTCCTTAACTCAGACTGGATTTACTAACAGTTTAAGTTTTGTGCTATTTCAAACTTGCATTTATGAGCGCTATGAGTGGCTAACAGCTTCATCAAATCACCTGTTAAACTTCACCGTCCGAACACCATATAATGTCAATCATGCTTAATACATGCTTAAAACGCGCAATATGTACATTTACGGCATTTGGAAGACGTCTTTAGCAATTGGGGGTTAAGGTCCTTGCTTAGGGGAACAGCAGGGGTAACTTGTGCTGGAAATGAAATCCACAACCTTTGGGTTAGCAGCATCCAACCCCCTTAATCACTGTACTACCACTGAGCTACTAAATGTACTAAATGTTTTCCAGATACTAAATGTATCTGGAAAATTTCAGTCTGAAGAAGTGTTAAAATAGTTCACTTACAAGTCCAACATTAAAACACTGATCTTAGTGGTAGATTCCGAGCACCAACAAATTGCCACCGCTGTTGGGCCCCTAAGCAAGGCCCTTAACCCCCAATTGCTCAGTTGTATAAATGAGATAAATGTAAGTCCCTCTGGATAACCCCCCCCCCCCCCCCCCCAACCCCCCCCCCCCCCCCCCCCCCCCCCCACCCCCCCCCCCCCCCCCCCCCCCCCCCCCCCCCCCCCCCCCCCCCCCCCCCCCCCCCCCCCCCCCCCCCCCCCCCCCCCCCCTTACCCCCCCCCCCCCCCCCCCCCCCCCCCCCCACCCCCCCCCCCCCCCCCCCCCCCCCCCCCCCCCCCCCCCCCCACCCCCCCCCCCACCCCCCCCCCACCCCCCCCCCCCCCCCCCCCCCCCCCCCCCCCCCCCCCCCCCCCCCCCCCCCCCTCCCCCCCCCCCCACCCCCCCCCCCCCCCCCCCCCCCCCCCCCCCCCCCCCCCCCCCCCCCCCCCCCCCCTTGGATAAGGACGTATATATGTATATGTAGCTATTAATTACAGAAAGGAGACTCAAGATTGAGATTTCAACTGAACTTTTGTTAACTTAATAAAATAAGTAACCTTTTCGTTAAAGGTGCCGTGTGAATAGATTGTTTTTAAAAAAAACATTCACGACTCTTTTTCTGTAAGGATTTCATTTAGTTGCTGGATGTCAGTTGGTGTTAAAAGACTTTTTTGTCTTACTTTTGTTTTATCCCAGAAATTCTTTTCATGCTTTCGTGCTAAACGCTGTGCGTTTTGTTCGAACAAAGTTAAAAGGCGATTTGCTGCATGAGGTCAGCAGTGTGATTAATCCAGCTTTTGATCTGAATGTCCATTCGTGTGTGAAGTAAATTACAGTTCACAACCTTAACGAAGTGAAAACTGGACTGATGTCAAGATCCATGTATTGGACTGCAGTCTGTCATGTGAATAAATCACAGTTATGCGATGGCCTTTAGGTTCCTAGGATTTCTTTGTATTTATTTTTTTAATACAGTGACCCGCTGACTACAAATACACTGGAGTTCTGCCCTGCGGTGCCATGGTTAGTTGATGATCAGGTAGTGGAAAAACCTCTCCATCTGTCCACCCAGGACTCTTTGACCATCGCTTTTTTATTCACGCCAATTCAGACAGATGGCCGCCCGTGGCTCTGCCCCAGCTACTGATTTAGTGTCCACTCGAATTTGTGGTGCTGCTTGAGACATAATTGGGCTTTTTTGGTGACTAAAAACAAAAAGCGAAAGAGAGCAAAAGAGAGAAAATGAATGAAGAATGCATGAGAAAGGAGTGAACATTAAAAATAGCAGGAGTCAGTGATAATATATCTGCTGCATGGTGTTTGGATGCAATGATGCATTTAACGGGGAGATTAATGTGTCAGGATAGGGAGTAGATTTATGCACGGAATCCGAGTGTGTGTGTGTGTGTGTGTGTGTGTGTGTGATCGCCATGTGGTTGGGAGCAGGGCCTGCTGGCACAAAGCTGACAGCCCCCCAGATTAAAGCTGATTTCCCTGCAGATGAGGATAGATGTTTCCAGACCCGCCAGCTCACACGGGTCTCTTTTAACCTGTTTAACGTTTTTTTTTTCTTTCCTATGTCTTTATTCACATTCCCCTCTTGATATCCTGCTATTTTCATCTTTTCAGACTTACTGAAGTGCCTGTCCTCCCCCTCAGTTCCCATCTTCCAGCCTCTTTTCATGTCTTGCACCATGTCTTTCCATACTGTCAAACTTCCGTGGTTATTCTCAGAACTGTCATTTTATTTTCTCGCCCTCCTTTCCCCACCCGCCCGTCGGTCCGTCTGTCAGTCCATACACCCCACATACCTTCCCTCCGAATAGACTTTTTTTAAAGGTCTGATTTAGCAGTCCGATCACTTCCCATCTTAGTCTGTTCATACTTACTACCTTTTACCCCAGACCTTCGTCCACATGCAGCTTTCGGGCCAATTACTTTTTTTCTCCACTTCTCTTACTCGCCATAATAACAAGAGGGTCAGAGCAGGCAGATTTATTAGGAAAAGTTCCAGCTGGGTGCCCTTGATCCCTACCCATTTAATTCCTCTGTCAGGTGCATTAGGATCATTGTCAAAAGTTGGAAAATGCACGTAATGATGTTCCAAGTGAATGTCACGGGCCGGGAGGTACTCATTCCCACAGCGTAAAGCGGTAATTACCGTCTCTGCTATGAAGCTACGGGGTTGACGACAGTTTGCCTTGGAGAACATGTCAGATTTGCAGTAAGTTCAGACAGAGGAAATGAAAATTCAAGAACTTGTCCGTTGATTACAGTTAGACAGGAGAATTTTTAATAACCCGGCGTATGCTCGAAAGCTGACAGATTGGCAGATGAAGGATGTTGTGGCAAGCGTCTCTGTATGTCTCACCGGTTTATTCCTAATGATTTTTTTTGGGCTGCTCAGCAGTTTGCATGCCACACTATTTGCGCGCTGCTTGATTAAAATGTAAAACAGGTGTGTAGGAATCAAGATCTCCTCTATGTGTGTGCTTACTCGGCTGCTGAGAAAATTCCACAGGTGCACAGACTCATTAACATCTCACATGTTTCTCACTTATCACTGCCATTATTCTGCCAAACGACCACGGTTTATTGGGTCTTTCTTAGGGACTTTCTGACCAACAAAATATTTACATTTACATTAACAGCATTTGGCAGATGTCCTTATCCAGAGCGATTTACAATAACTTTGTTATACAACTGAGGGTTAAGGGCCTTGCTTAAGGGCCCACAGTGGTGGCTTGGTGGTGCTGGGAATCAAACCCTGGTCTTTCTGGTATCAGTCCAACAATTTACCCACTAAGTCTCTTGACATTGGTTACACGTGTTGACTTTTCTTAGAACCGATACGTATATTTACCGTTTAGTGTATGTACTTTTTGTAATCGATAACCGATATGCAGACTGATCCTGTTTTTGACACAATAATAACAACAGTGTCAATACTGTCATTTTAAAACATGTTCTTGCACACAGTTCTCAACTGACCACATATCTACAGATCCAAAAACCGATATTCCATACTAAGGAAAAAAAATTGGTAAAATCGATTATGAGTCAATTTCAAACCTATTTATGCTCTCAAGATCCTCACTTAAATTCTGTCCAGAATATAACATACATCTCACACTGAATGACATTATAGTACTGACTCTTTTTGTCAGTCCTATAATAACCTCCAGAATTCTATGCAGGTTTTGACTAGATTGTGTCATGTGACTCAATGACTCAATCTGTCATGTGGATTTGATCATTCAGTCCCAATATGAGACGGTCTGGGGACCAGTCGGGGTTACAGTTCATCCCAGAGGTGTTCAGTTCAAAGGGGTTAAGTCAGAATCAGCACTTTGTACAAGACATGAAAGTTCTTCTACGCCAAAACATCAAGAACACAGCATGGCTTTATGGAGATCAGGGACTTTGTGCACAGGGACATTGTCAATCTGGGACAGTGTTTGAGTCTCGCATATCCAGTAAAGATATTGTACCATACCACAACTGTGTGACTTGGAGAAGACGCAATTTTGATAGGTGTCCACAAACTCTTGGTCATAGAGTGTATATGTACATCAAGACGCCAGTGTGAAAAAAATATTTTATCAATAACAATATAAGAAAAAAAATTCCCCCCACATTTCCCCCCCCCACCTCTTGAGCGAACACCGACTGCATTGCAATTAAGCAACGTAATCAAACAGATTAACGATCATCCAGAGGGACCTCTGATAACAAACCCATAACTCAACACGCCTCAGAGGCTGTTTACTTTATCGACTGCCATCATCAACAGATAATGAGTATGAATTTATCATCTCCAAGCTTTTGATTTTTATTGATGGGCCGATCCATAAGTGCTTAAAGCTTGAGTATGCTGTGCTACTCAAGTTAGGCTTGAAATGCGATCTGGAGGCACTTCAAGGCAAGCTGCGTCCATCTTCCATCGCTTCTCCTAAGACATGACGCTAATTTCGAAGACGATTTCTGCCCAAAACTGCACAAAACGTACAGGGTACTTACCTGTTTGGTTACTTTTAATAGTAAGTGGGTACTTATCTGTTTGGGGCATTTAGTAGTGGGGTGGTACTTATCTGTTTGTTTGGGGGGTTTAAATAGTAAAAGGGTACTTATCTGTTTGGGGCATTTAGTAGTAACGGGGTACTTATCTGTTTGGGGGCATTTGATACTAAGATGGTACTTCTCTCTTTGGGGCATTTAGTAGTGAGGGGGTATTGATTGGTTTGGAGACATTTTGTGAGAAAATGTCTCACTTTCTGCATTTTTGCGTTTTTGAAAATACTCATCCTGTATGATGTAGAAGCTTTTGTACCCATGGGGACGTTAATTTTGGTCCACACCAGGATGTGTAAACCCATACACACACACACACACACACACACACACACACATACACACACACATATAAACACACACACACTTAAGGGATCAAGTTTCTCCACCGTCTCTTTTAGCCTGAATTCCGAAAAACCTGAGACTCTGTAAAGGTTTTCAAGTTTTAATAAGACTGCCTTCAATTTACTTCTCTCGCTCTCTCGCTCTCTCGCTCTCTCTCTCTCTCTCTCTCTCTCTCTCTCTATCTATCTATCTATCTATCTATCTATCTATCTATCTATCTATCTATCTATCTATCTATCTATCTATCTATCTATCTATCTATCTATCTATCTATCTATCTATCTATCTATCTGTCTATCTGTCCCTATCTCTTTCTCCCACTCTTTCTCACTCTTTCTCTTTGTCTGGCTTGAGTGGTATGACCCGTTGCTTTCCACATCATTTAGCAGTGAGGGCCTATTTTTTTGTTTGAGGCATTTAGAAGTAAGGGGGTATTGATTGGTTTGTCGTTGGAACATGACTGCTGTGTTTGTGATGGCGCTGTCTAGCTGGTATAAGTGTTAATGACATGGCTATGTCAGGTTTAAGACAACATTGCTTCTGTTATTTTATCTCTCTTTTGTCTCTCTGTCTCGACACTCTCACTGCACTGTTGCTATGCGGTCCTGCCTTGGGCTCCAGCTGCGAGAGTCGGGTGTTGGATTTTTGTCTAACGTGTTACACACTGACGCACACACACACACACACACACACTGTGAGACTCAATAAAGGTCCTCAGGCTTTAATAAGACTGCCTGAAATTGGTCTCTCGCTCTCTCTCTCGCTCTCTCTTGCTCTCTCTCTCTGGCTTAAGTGGTATGACCCGTTGCTCTCCACGTGCCTCCCCACTGCAGGGGCAGAGTTGGTACAGTCCACTGGTAAAGCTAAAGCAGTGCTGTCATTGATTCAGTAGTAACACATCAAGCTGCTAAGAGGAGACACTGCGGACGAACGAGAGATCAATCTGACCTTATGAGCTGAAGAAGTGCGAGCGGATCAAGCCGAAAAAGTCAGTCTGCTGAAGCTCGCTGGCACCTGTGAACCTTTTCTTATCCTCTCTTTCTCTCTGTCTCTCTCTTCTCTCTCCCTCTCTCTCTCTCTCTCGTCCCTGATATGACTCTTTTCAAGAGCGAACACTGCAGCCCACAGTGTGAGTATCTCTCGAGTCTCCTTTCTGTCTTGTCTTTGCGTCCTCCTGAGGTTTTGGATCGAGTCGACTGGTTAGAGACCTAATGTAGGAGTTCAGTTCCTGCTGTGTTGTGATGAGGACGGTGATGAAGGCATCGATGGCTTTAGGAGAGATGTGGATAATCTCACAGACTTTATTGTAGGACTGCCGTGACGGTTCTATCTCCTACTGGGTTTAAACTCTGTGTATTTTTATATGACTGGATGTGTGTACACTGCTTGTTCAAAAGTTTTTTTTGTTGTTGACACAAGGTTCTGAGATGATTCTACTTTAAATTAAATCCAGATGTAAGATGACGGATAGAACAAAAACCTTTTGCAGGATAGAAATTCCTTTTCCTGGATTTGAGAAACCTCAGAGGAGTCGAAGTCAACAGTCGTCAAAGTTTGTCAATTTGGGTTCCTTTTTCAAAATTGACAAAGATTATTTATAGTCCAAAATATTATTAGTTAAAAATATCTATATATTCAGAGGTTTAATGGCAGTCTGTGACATGATGTTTTCTGTGCTTTAATATAAATTAATATGAATAATATACAGAAGAAATTATTTCTTAACAAAAATATCTATTTAGAATAAAGTGTTATTTTAAGCAAACTCAACCCATTTACCATCCAAAGAACCCCGAAGGAACTATTCTTTTCAGAAGTGTATTTAAAAAATATTACAATATTTAGAAAAAAATATATAAACCACAATTTATTGATATACTGTGTCGTACAAAATAAGACAGAAAAGGTAAACAGAGAAACCTAAAGGTACATTTTGGAACATTTATCTATCCAGTGCCACTTTTTCTAAAATCCCCTTCCCCTGTAAAAAATAGTGCTGCACAATATATTGAAATGATCAAAATATTGCGATCTGAATGTTGCAATGGTTTATGATAAATGAGCAAACTAATACTTCTAATAGAGTTGTATGGTCAACGTTTTAGTGTGACGCTATGAATAAATTATCTGGCACGCGGATGTTAGTTGGCATGTGCTTTGACAATAAGCAAGTCGCAAAGCTTTTATAGCGAGATAATCTTGATTTTCCCGAACACAGACAATCTGCTGCCGACAATTAGGTGTAGAAACAATTAATATATATAAAATAGGCAGTATTTTGGTTTAAAAAAAAGAGCATTAAAATCTTAAGCGGCAACGTAAAGTTGAAACATTACAAATCTTCACAGTCACCAAAAAATAAAACACAACAATTTGCATCAGATGTGGTGGAAGAAAAACCTTCAAACACATGTGAATGTCTGTAAAGAAACATATGTTGGTTGTATTATTTTTTAAAAATATCGTATCGCAAATCATATATTGTACTATTTAGCATTTTAACGCAAATCACATTTTTCTTTCATATTGTGCACCCCTAGTAAAAAGGACCAACGCTCTATATATTCTATGCACAGCAAAATGTCTGTCTTTCAGAGAAAGTTCTTAGTAATAATATTTAATATCAGAATGTACAATTCCTTTCTTTAATCATCAGGACATTTTTATGTGCAATAACTAACAATAGTAATTATTGGCTTTTATGCACATTACAATTTCACTATTATCACATTGAAATTTTTATCAGTTTACCTGTGTGCGACATTACAGTTTTACAGTAATATTTGCGCAGTATTTGTATTGAAAAGTCTTTATAAAATAAAGTGTTACTTCAGGGAAACTCAACCTATTTACCATCCAAAGAATCCAAAGAAACCAGAAGGAACTATTCTTTTCAAAAGTGTATTTTAATATTAGATTTTTAGAAAAAAAAATATAAACCATAATTTATTGATATACTCTATCCTACAGTAGGGGAAAAGATAAACATAGAACTTTAAAGGTACTTTTTTGAACATTTTTTATATATATAAATATTATATATATATATATATAAAAGCAAGGACGGCACTTTATTATTTTAAATAAAAGTAAATGGTGTACTTTGACATTGACCCTGAACTTGAACAGATGCAGAGTTCTAAATAAATTCAAGTCGTTCTTCCATTTCCCTTTCGGTCTTTTACATGATAAAATAATGCAGTAAATTCTATTCTTTTGCTTTAATTTTTCTTTCGGTATGTGAACATAAGAAATTATTTTCCCAAATCTGTTCCAGCATGTAAATAAGCATGAACATGTGATCAGAGCAACAAAACAATAGAATTAATGACACAGTCACAGGATCAGTTCTGTCTGCTCAGAAGTAGTTGATTTATTCCCTTCTTTTTTAGTCTTTAGCTCTGTGTTGTTTATGTTTTGTGACTCTTTGTTGTTTTTGTGTATTTCTGTGTTGTTTTGTGTAGCACCATGGGGTTCTGGAGAAACTTAGCTTTTATTTCACTGTGTACTTGGACATTGCATCTTATATATGGTTGATGACAATAAAGCTTTTTGAACTTGAAGTTGAAACATCAGACAACCAGATGTATTCTGGGTAATATCCTTATTTCCATCCACTTTATTTCCACATACAAATAAGGCCTAAAACCGATCTAAAAATATCGGAATCTATGTGGGGGTTTTTTTTATTACTTTGTAAAATTATATTTTACAAAAATGTTTCTGTACATTATATTCACACAATCAGATTTTCTTTAAACTAGAACAATCTGGAAACCCTGATATTAACAGTTTGTCCACATTTCCCCTTCCCAAGCCTGGGGCACTGTAAATCCCGCCCAGATAGCCTTGTTTTGGTGATTGTTGCTTTATTTTTTTAATAGTAACTTGATAGAAATTTATTTTTTTAAAACATGGCCATGTTAACTGCTTTCACCTGTTAATATAATTAATCTGCTGCTGCATATTTATGGAATTTGTTACATCATTCTGTATCGTGTGAGCTAGCAATAAATCAGATTAGCAATTAGCTAGCATGTATTGGCAGTGTTAACTAACATCTGACAGATTAGAAACAAAGCGGTTGTTCGTTAGGCAAAGCTACCATTTTTAGCATGTTTTCTTATGAAAGAGACACATCAGTGGATGATTGAAAATCCAGACAGGTGTCTTGTTCTTTTACAAATCATAAACACTTTTATACTTTGTCAATTTAAAAGGTTTTTCTTTTCTTTTTGCTTGGCTTCTATCGAGTAGTAGCAGAAAGCCTGTGCACAACTTCAGACAGCTTTCAGAAATGCTAATGATCTCCACGCTGATACAGTAAAGAAGTTTACGGCTGACATCTTAGAGATGTCATGCTGTCTCGTCCTGCTCATCGCTCTTTTTTATCTTTGTTATCCCGGCTGGGATGAAGAGTGGAGGAGCAAATGAGATGAGACAGCAGCTGTTACAGGAAGTGTGTGGTGTCTGAACAGATATCTGCTGGAAAAGACAGAAAGAGGAGAGAAACTGGAAGAAATGTCTGTGAAAATGCAGTCTGTTCAACAGTTTAACAGCTCCTAGAAATGTGAAAACTTGGCCTTGTGTGAAATTTATACGATTTCAAAGTGTTAGGATTTTACGTGCAAAAATTGTCCTAAGGTTAGCTCTGCCTCCAAACCGAACTTAAATTGTATAGAAATTATCAATTGTATAGATCATCTATTAACAGTTAAGTTACCTTTCTGAGTGACGAGACTAGGGGGGTCATGTTTGGGAGCCCCAGGTACCTCTGATTTATTTTGAAAAGGCCAATGAAATTTGACGGGCAGTATTTGCATAGCTGATCACGCCCAAGATTCACGTGTTTTAATAGACCGGCCATGATTCTGCTCATCATTCTGTTTTTCGGTCGGCACTTGGAAGGGCCGTCTGAGACTCCTCTGGACAGGCTGCAACCGCCCTACGCACCATGGCCATGACACCGTGGAGGAGTTCTCCCAGCAGTTCTCCACAAAGAAGAAGCAGACAGAGGCGATAAGCCACATTCTGCCTCAGTGGAGGGCTAGCGGTAGTGCTGCTCCGTCAGCCTGCAGGTCCTGTCTGCTTCCCCTGAAAAGGCTGCTGCCATCCTGAGACAATTGGGAGCCTCAGCCAGGCCAAACCCACTGGCCTATGCAGGAAGATGGCAACACCGGCCATCTTTCTTTCCTTCAAGGGGGGCTAGATAGGCATGTTTACGCCTCCACCATTTAGGTGTAAATGGCTGCCATTTCGGTGTACCATGACACTTTAGGGGTCTACTTGAAGACAGCCCTCCTGACTGCACTCAGCTTGCTCAAGAGGGTGGGGATCATCCAACCCCTTTCTGTTGACGAAGCATGCCTAGAATTTGGCCCAGAACACTCTTACATTTTTCTTGTTACCCAGGCCGGGATACTAGCCCTAGGTGCCCACCACTCTTTTCAGCAATCACCTTACAATCTATTTCCCCTCAGCAGGGGAATCCTGACCTGCCCTTGTTGTGTCCACAACGGGCCTTTAAGGTGTACCTAAACCACACCCAGAGCTTCAAACACTCTGACCAACTCTTTGTCTGCTATGGAGGATGACGGAAAGGGGAGGGTTGGTTAGTGGAAATGATCTTCAAGGCCTACCAGGCCAGGGGTTTACCCTGCCACCTGGGGTGAGAGCTTACTCCAACAGGGGGATGGCGACCGCATCAGCCCTGGGAAATAGGGCCACACTAGCAGACATATGTAGAGATGCAGGTACATTCGCCAGATGCTACAACCTGTCTTGTGCGGTGGCCTTGACTCAGAGGAAGGGTAGGGAGTAGAGCTTGCCTCCAGCGTTCCTCTGCTCCGGGGTAGGGTTCTGCTAATTTGGTCCAAGAAGGGTTCTCAGTGTCAGGACTCCCAGCGAGATATAAAAAGTTGAGTCTTATTGGAGAAGATGAGCCCTTGTGGGAGAAGATGAGGCATCCCTGCACACTGGTATGTCATGGGTGTGAGTAAGGCTGTGCTTTGACATGCTGGTTCCTGTCGGCACTTACCTTTGGTAGACCCCTGACGCAGTGCGGCGCACTGGACCCCAATTGTCATCACTTGACACAACATCGGGGTGAACGACTGAAAGGAAAACTCTTGTTGTACTGCACCGGACTCCACAGGACAGAACGATGAGCAGAATCGTGGCAGGTCTATGGCGTGATGAGTCCGGGGCATGATCAGCTATGCAAATTCTGCTTGTCCAATTTCATTAGCCTTTTCGAAATAAATGAGGTACTTCGGGCTCTCAAACATGATCCCCCTAGTGTTATCACGCAACACAATGTCTTCGTTCTCTCCATCAGGGAACTATGGTTACCATACGTAACCGAGATGATTTTTTTTAGACAGGAAAAGTTAGAATAAGTTTCGCTGGAGAAAAGACCTAGATCCATAAAGAATTAAAATGATACCCTGAAACAGGGGCATTTTGGGCTCTTTGAAAAAATATGATGTTGGGCCCCCCTTACCACAGTTATTAGTACTAATAAACTGTTAGTACTAATAAAATAGATCGTCGAGCACCCCCAAAATGCCATGTCCAAGTGGGCCCTTGGAATCATCCTAACCCTCCCCTTTGCAGGGCCCCTGCCCTGAAAGCTAATAAGCTAATATCTAATCAGACATTCTTTTAAAACTGTTATTATGCAAATATTTGCTAATCCTACAACAATAAGTAAATGTTCCCAGTCTTTTTCTCAACAGCCTTCCTTCCTTCCTTCCTTCCTCCTTTCTTTCTTTCTTTCAAATCATCTTTACATTTTATATCAGTTCATGTAGATCATTCATAGAATCGTGTAAATCAAGTATAGGTTAATACTATAAAAACGATGCACATCTGCCTTGTCAGCAGTGCATCGACATATTACATTTACATTTTTGCCATTTGGCATTTATTTAGAACGAAATTATTCAGATTCTTTTATGTATCAAATTAAGCAGTTGAGGGTTAAGGGCCTTGCTCAGGGGGCCAGCAGTGGCAGCTTCCTGTCTATTGTACTGTCGTATCTTATCACAGTAAAAAGTAAAAAAAGGTGTCAAATACATCTAAAAATGTATATAATATGTACATATATAACTGCTTTAAGAGTTTTATAAAAATTTAGATAATTGAATTAATGAGGATTGTGATCATCTTTTTTTAAGTATCATTGATCAGAGGTTTTTACTGCACCCATTAATTTAAAGATACCGCTTGTGTTTGTAATGTTTCTACTTGACTATGTAAAAAGATTGACAAAAATGGAGAGACTGTGTAAGATATGAAGGTAAAAGACTCTGGATGTGACATCCGATGGGATTTCCTCTCAGTAACATTCTGGGACAGGTACCTCTCAGTATGTGAAAAAAATTGATTAGTTGGTTTGCTTACATCTCAACATTTCAGCAGTTATTTACACATTTTCTAATCGTATTGTTGTTAAAGATCCACTAAGCAATCAGTTAATTAATAGTATTTAAACCCAACCTCAAACTATAATCCCAAATCACAACCCCAATACATAATCTAATCCCAAACTCTAATCTTAATCCCAAATCCAAAACCAAACCTTAATTCTAAAATATAATCTTAAACCAAACCTTAAATAAAAAAACTACTTCTAAAATCATATCTTAACCTCAACCCTAATTCGAAAACCTAACCTCAGCCCTAATACCAAACACAAACATCAATCCTCAACTTCTAATTTCAACCCCAATTAACAACCCTGATTCCAAACACTAATCTTAATTCTAAACATCAATGTTAATACCAACCACAAACCCTAATACCAAAAGTTCTCAACCCTAAATACCAACTTCAACACCATTCCTAACCCCAATTGCAATCCTAAAGCCAATTTTATGTAAATCATATCTCAACTCCAAACCTAATACTAATCTTAACTTCAACCCTAACTTAAAACACAAACCATAATCCTCAAATTCTAATGTCAAAAAAGACCCCTGCAGGGGATACGAACCTGGAACCTTCTTGCTGTGAGGCATCAGTGCCACTGTTCTTTTCCTTAATACCAACCACAAACCCTTACGCCAAATACGCCGTTCTCAAAAATTATATCTCAACCCTAAACTCAAATACCAATCTTAACCCCAACCCTAACTCCAAACCCTTATCTCAAGCCAAATACCAAACACAAACCTAACTCTCACCCCAGTCTTAATTCTAATCCCAACACCAAACACAAACTCTAACCCTAAAATGAAATCTCAATCCAATCATAAGCATTAACCTTAGCCCCAATCACTAATTCCAGATTAAAGCCTGATCTAATTTACCAAAATTACACACTAACAAAACCAAACCCCTAAATCCAACCCCAATCTCAGGTCTGATTTAATGGATTAGAACATACAAATGTTTTACAACAGATAGTCATGTTATATATTTACTAAAGATTAGTAATTTTTACTATTTTACGTGATTTCAAAGAATCATGTTTACCTTTCATCTCCAAGTTGGTTGTGCAGAGTTGGTGCATGTTCCTCCCGTGCTTCAGTGTTTTTTTTGAAACAGACATCAATCTGAAAAATTAACCATATTCAAAATGATTGAATTATTAGTGTAGAATACATCACTATATCCCAGAAGCCTGAACTAACAATGTGTTTAACAGTGAGATTTAATCATTGACAGAGGATAAACAGGGTTTGTAGGTGGTATGACTGGTAATGAGGCCTGCTGAGGATTTGGGCTGTAATCTAATATCACCTCCAGGTTTATATGACCTCCATTCACTTCCTTTGTCCTCAATGATCTGGATGTGATAATAGATGCATATTTACTTTTACATTTACAGCATTTAGCAAATGCCCAAAACAGGGCAACTTGCATTTATTTTATTTATAAAACTGAGTAATTGGGGGCTTAAGGGCCTTGCTCAGGGGCCCAGTTGTGGTAACTTGATTGTACTGGGGATTGAAACCACAATCTTATGGTTAGCAGTCCAACACCTTAACCACTGAGCTACCACAAATTTAGTAGCTATATCAACTAAACAAACACAAGAATCGCTTCTTCTTTATTCTAAGCTTTAACTTTTTAATAATATCCCCATACACATGTAATTCTACACCATTCCATTTACAGCATTTGGCAGAATTCTTTATCCAGATCAACTTACATTTATCTCTTTTATACAACTGAACAATTGTGGGTTAAGGGCCTTGCACTGGTCTTCCAATTAGCAGTCTGATACCTTAACCACTGCATTAACACTTCCCCCTACATAATGAAAATCTGTATATTGCAGAATAGGATTACAGTGAGAACATTGTTTTTATTATAATAGGAAGTATTTGCTTAAAATTAAAAAAAAAAGGTTGTGAACAAAAAACTGAAGAAACATTAGACCGGATGTGCTGTAGGACTGTTCAGAGGAATTGTTTGAGCCAACAGACCAAAAATTTAAGATTTTTGAAAATAATTTTTATATTCGAAATTTGTAGTGTGACAAATAATCAAATTTGAAAAAAGACATTTTAACTAGATATTGACTTTTGAATTTGTACAAATTAAGGAAACCCAGGAAAAGTAGGAAAAAAACCCTATACTTTCAGAAACTGTAGTTAAATTTAGAGCCCTTAGAGCAGGGGTCACCAGACTCGGCCCTTTAATTTACACTATACATGACAAAATAGCCCAAAGTAGATGTACTGACAGAGAAAGTGAAGGCATCACTATAATCAATGGACAAAGACAAAATGATTATTTAGTATTTTGCTTCCACAACATATTTAAAGGTCAGCAAATGACCCCTTTAGGCAGAGAATAAAGAGTCCTTGTTGTAGCCCGGGCACATTGATTGCTAAGTTATAAATATGTTTTTGTGTTATTTTTTTATTTTTTTTTACTGACAAAACAGACTTTAAATGAACATATTAATAAATATGAAAATTCAAATTACTCTTAATTATATATATTGCTGTTGGTGTCCATCTGAGTTGACGTCATGCGCTACCATCGCTTTATTCAATGGCGTTGCATTGACTTGCATTAACAGGTGAAAATCTGTCTTCTTACATGGCAGATGTTGATGCACGTATCCGATTCATATCCCATTTATTTCCACATAGGTTTATTTGGTAAACTCTCCAGGGCCAAGTTTTGTGATTCTGCCTTAGAGCTTCATCCTCAAAGTTTCTTGTAGGTTTTTGTGCTAGTGTATTTTTTTTTACTGCTTCTTGCACTGTCAGACCTAATTTACCAGCAACTCAGAAGTTTGACAATAGCACTGGAGGATCAGTGTCTTGCAAAGTTTAGCTTAAACCCTAATCTAGCTATTCAAGGTATTTCTAGGTATATCTGAAAGGAGTGTGTTTAGGCAAGTTGGAACTAAACTGGACAGAACACTGCAGCCCTCCAGTACCAAGTTTGGTGAACCCTGCGTAAAGGTATTGGGCTGCTGATTGCAAGATTGTGCATTCAATTTACAGCACACCAAGCTGCCACTGCTGGACTCCTGAGCAAGGCCTAACTGTCAACTGCTTAGTTGGATAAAAAAATACAATAAATGTAAGTTTCTGCGGAGAATTGTGGCTTCTAAATGAGATGTAAAAGTCTGTCACTTAGCTCAACCTCTAAAACTCTATAAACAATTTGAAGGCTCTATATTTCTTCACTTGCTTGTAAACCAACAGCCATAAAACACAACTCAGTTTACTCTTTAGCGGTTTATCTGCAACTGACAAGTTTATGAACCTCGGCTCTGGTAATTCTGTTCACGGGTTTAGCTTCATCAAGTCCGGAGTGCGGCTGAAATAATGCTCCAAAATCTCAGCTAGTTTTGGTGAAAATAAAAAAAAGACTTCTTTTTTAATGCTCACAGCTATCCGCTTTAAACTATTTCATGTTTTAGTCAGAAGTGTCACGCTCTCATGATTTCCTCATCACTATTACTTCAGAGCATTTTGTGATGTTTACTGTTTATGTGGAGATTTCAATAGAGGCATGCTTTTAAAAAAAAGACTTAAAAAATAATGATGCTAATGTAATTAAGCTTTGAAAAGAAAACAAAAGAAAAAACACTCAAATTTCTTCCACCCCCCCAAAATAAAACCTGGATTAATTTCCGCTCTAATTCTTTTCTCTAGTGAATATTAAAAGCTTTTAGGCTGTTTATTTCCATCAGAGTCTCGCTCAATGCCATGCCGGTGTGCTTTATTTTCATGGCGATCACAGCGGGAAAGCTAATTGCATTGTGTTGCATCCTGTTCACTGCATATGAGCAAATTGCTGGCTCCAGGCGCTGTGCGCTGTTTTGTGTCATCGCAGGGGTCGTGAAGTCTTTCTGCAGTGTAATGGCTTTATAGCACTGTGGATTAACACTGCCATTGTCTCTGTGCAAAGTGCCTTAGTTAGAAGTGCTGACCTGTGGTCCTTTAATATACAGTACACCGCCTTCACTTCTCCTTTTACCCAGAAAAAAAATTCTCTCATTTCATTTAGGCAGGACTTTTTGTTGTTGTTGTAAGAGTTTACTTTTTAATAGCTTTAGGGATAATCTATTCTTATATATAAATAAAGCATAGTATTCCATATGCCTCAGTTCAACTTGTGTGAAAATGGGCGGAGCTAGAATGGTTACATCATTAAATCCTTTTCAAGATGGAAGCTTGCGTTTTTTTAGGTAACAAGCTACATTTTTTTTTTTAATTGAATTTTTTTTGAGCAAGAATAAAGGAAGACTAATGACTAATATAGCGGCTTTAACATAAAAAATAATTTTGCTTTAGTATTAAATGATATTCCACAACATTAAATGTTACAATGGATTTAAATAGTGTGTTGCTTTTTATGTTTTTTGGGGCAAGTGATTATGTAAGCAATTATTAAACAATTTGTGATAAAGTGGGAAGTGATAGCGTGTTGGTTAAAGTGTTGGTTAAAATGTTATATACAGTAAGTATATATAAAAAAACCCCACTATTTTGGGGATGTGGAGGATCAGTGGTTCAGTTGTTGGCCTGCTTACCAGAAGATTGTGGGTTCAATTACCAGCACCACCAAATTACCACTGCTGGGCCCCTAGGCAAAACCTTGAAAACCCTAATTGCTCAGTTATTTAAATCAAATGTTGCTCTGGATAAGGGCATCTTCTAAATGACGTAAATGTAATGTGATGTTTGTAATATGATTGTTAAAATTACTTTGGAAACATTTTTTTAGCATGTCTACTGGCAGTAAATTAGAAATGCTGTTATTTTTTCGGTCTAGGCAGCTGGGTTGTAGTAGAGGGTTGGTACTGAGAGGAGAAAATGAGCGGAAGTCTTAACCCTGTCTGCTGCTTGTCAGCCTTAAGATGCAGATCCTGTCCCCGTGGCAGATGGAGGGTAATTATGCATACCGCTCTTGATGTGTATGCCCATATGAATGCAGGGTCAGGGTACGGGGCAGAGAGGACCCCAGTTTCTCTTCTGCCCTCTGTACAAACTCAAGCAGCTCAGCTGACTGAAGAGTGTACGATGGACCAAAGCGCAGAGTTGTTTCCTCTCCTCTTGCAGTCAATTTAAATCAACTCCAGATCTAGTTTATTGTGAGAGCAAGTGATATGAGTTTTACATAAAACCCTGAACATTTGCACCTAAAGACACAACTCTGAGGGACTTCGGGGCCCCCCAGAAATCTGTTTTATTAGTAGTAACAATGATAACAGTAATGTAAAAATTGTAATTTATGGGTGTGGTAGGGGGCCCAACCTTACATTCTTTTATATGGCCCAAAATTGCTTATAGGGCCCGACTGTATATATTTTTAACATAGTCACCTTAATTGAGTCATAAGAAGAGGTGTGTAGATTATCCAAAATCTGTATTCAAGTAAAAGTACAATAACTTATGGAAAATTTAGTCAAGTAAGTATCCAATGAAAAAACTACTCAAGTAGTTAGTTACTAGTTACTTTTGATCTGGTTGAAACGAAGCAAAAACCCTAAATTTCAACCTACTTAGTCTCTTTATTCTCTTATATTAAACAGGTTAAAGTAAAGTAAAGCCAACACAATTTTTGACTTCTTGGTTGAACTTGAGGACACTGGTAATCTGCCTCCGATAACACACACGTCTTCCTCTTTTTTATCTTCCAGCTAAACGTATGCTAAAACATAGGTGGAAGATCTCTCTCGAAGCAGCCTCTCCAAAGTCTCGGGTATTACAGTGGTGCCTTGACTTGCAAATTTAATTTGCTCAAATTACTTGTATGTTTCATTGAAATGAACTGAATTGCCATTAATTCATTCCGGGTCCCCCGAAAAACATTTTGTTACAGAAAAGTGAGACACGGGCCCCAAGATGTGTTGCAAATACAATTGCCCTGATCTCATAATAGAACAGAAAAAGAAAAAAAATCCACTTAAAACATCTTTTTAAAGTTAGAACCATCACCTAAAAGCATCTAAAAGCCATTTGTATTAGAGATTTTTTACCATTGTGAATCTAGCCATTTTACCATTTAGAATTGATTTTAAAAAGCTATAAAATAACCCATGAGAATGATTTTTGTTAGTAGTGGATAATTGGGTAATTTCCCTCCAGGTGCTCCTCTTCAGGTTTCTCTTTTAGCAATAGTATCATAAATGCTTCCCTTTTTTTACTATAAATTAAACCTAATAACATAAAAAAAATATTTTTAAGACTACCTCTGGTAAAAAACCTTTAGTTTCATTTTCAGGGAAACTTCTCACTAGATTCTTTAGAGGAAGCTGGAACTTTACCTGCCTACCTATAACTATACTGAGAAACTCAAATGTTTCTATGGTGGTTTTTCATTAGAACCTGTTTAAAATAGTCCATTGGAAAAGCTTAAATCACTTTTCATGCACAGCAGAATGAATGGCCACTAGCCCAACAATATGGCATTTGGTGAGTGAGTCCTGTTGCTCTTTTCTTTTACAGTGTGCCTTTTTCCCCTACCTCTGTGTGTGAATTGCGATGCTGATGTCATGCCATGCTAACCAGCCGCTACAGCCTTGCTGTATAACTCAGCCCAGAAGAATCAATCTCTCTATGTCTTGGAACAAAGCCCTAAAATTAGATGTCTTCTGTTTCTGGATGTTTGAGTAGATGAATTTTGACAAGCCGAATTGTGCAGTGGGTAAAATCCACAGTGAGGACGTGGTGTGCAGTGTGTGTGTAAGTGTGTGTGTGTGTGTGCCCCTTTTGTGGTGTTAAAAACAAACAGCTGTAGATTTGGCCTGATTTCTAAAACATTGACGGTCTGTCTCTTTCTTTCTAAAACCCCCTGAGTGGAGTGAAGTGAGAGTTAAGAGCTGACCTCTGCTTGGTATGGATGCTGTTGAGGTTATTGGTCCTGCCTGACAGCTTCTTGTTGTTTTCCCACAGACATGAGCATGACTGGGGAGCTGAAATCTGGCCGGTTGAAGACAGGCGGAGTCAAGAGGCCGAGCAGTGCTGTGTACGGGTGAGTGTGAAGCGCCTCCTGTTCTTTCCTTTTGACCTCAGAGACGGGATTCAATACTACAAAATGCCTGCTGAAAAACTTTTTTTTCAATCCAGTATAAAGCCTGGCACACACAGTGACTTTACTTCTGTGTAACCCATTCGAGTCGGTTTTATTGGTCATCTTGCTGGTTTTAGGCTGGTTTAAAGTTTTTATATTTACATATTTTTTTGTTCCTTCACCTTGGATGTCAGTTCAATATGACTTTTTTACATAGAATGATTTAGCGCAGACAGACAGACAGCTCAATAGATAGACAGAAAGATATGATAGATAAACAGACAGACAGATAGATAGATAGATAGATAGATAGACATACAAACAGATAGATAGATAGATAGATAGATAGATAGATAGACATACAAACAGATAGATAGATAGATAGATAGATAGATAGATAGATAGATAGATAGATAGATAGATAGATTTTTTAAACCAAAAATAAACCTTTGAAAACATTTTTCTCTATTACACACAAATGGGAATTTCTTTTATAATACGCTTTTATAGATCTGAGCTAATTTAGATCAGAGATATCTTTAATCCATGACCTCGTCTACAGATCTAGGTCTCCTCACTGCAATAAAATAATAAAGAAAGAACACGAATGCTGGAGCAGTAACTATATTCAGTGAATGTATTGAGAAATGGTTTATTTACTAGGTTTTCTTTAAAACGTTCAGCTCTGGAATGAACCTTAGACGTACCTCCTGGTCACATAAAACATTTATTTAAATGTAGACATTTGTGTATAAGATATGAACAGTGTGACAACTTACCCCGTTCTTACCTGCTTTTTGTGTCTATGGGGTGTGTCTATGGTACGTTTTCTTTTTATTTACTGGAATTTATTTCCTGAGGTGTATTTACTTGGCCACGGCTGTTCCAGAAATTGGAGTCTTGATAAGAAAACCGCTGCCTTTTATTTCTGTCCAAATCTGAACTTTTGCTACATCTCCTAGAGAGCGCTGTCTGATTGGATACCATGACATCTCATTAACCCTCTAGGACTTTTAGTTCCTTTATTACTTGTTGTGCTCAGTTTTGTTTTGTTTAATTGGACTTTTATTCTAACGTGACATCAGCAGCTTGAGTGTAGAAAGGATAGAAAAAAATGACTGTAAAACTGAATCAGGTTATTGATTCATTTATTAATTAATTTTTTTACTTAACATTCAACGAAACGTAATTGATGCACCATCCTGTTAAAATTCATTTTGATTAGTTCTGTTTGGATTTAAAGCACTTCCTCAAACCCTCCTCGGTAATTCCTTTCCCAATAAGACTCTGCCAGGTATCCATGGGGCTTAGTTAATTCTTCGAGACAAATGGAAAAAAAATAAAAAATAAAAAGTTAAATTAGCTGTAAATAAGGAAAGATAAAAATAACAAAATTGAAAAAGGAAATGCAGTTCATAAAGCTGCGCATAGGCGTTTCTATTTTACTGCTCAATCAGTGGGTGGAGCAATTAGTGTTATAGTTACTTTCCTTGCAGTCAAAATGATAGATAGATAGATAGATAGATAGATAGATAGATAGATAGATAGATAGATAGATAGATAAGTCATGTGACCTTGCCCTTTTATGCATATATAAGAAAGCTAAATGCACTTATAAAAAAGCTACTATCTTTTAGTATTAAGATTTTATCTTACTATTGGCCATGTTACCATAGTGACTGTGTGTGTGTGTGTTTGTGTGTTAAATAAATGCCACAAGCACAGTCAGTGGTGCTAATACTGTTGAATTTCTCTCATGGCTTGGCCTGTCTTGTAGAGAGTGGATTTAGAGGAGCGGAGGAGTAAATGAGAAAACAGAAGAAGATTGGATTTACGTCCTCCAGGACTTGGACTGTCTCCCACACACCACACTCTTTCTGTGATAAATGACTTTCCGGCTTTTCCTCTGTCTTGTCTTTATCTGTTACAAACTGTACCATCCGTTTCGGCTGCACTCAGCCTCATATCTGTTTCTGCTAGAATTGATCGCGTTCACTTATGCAACCGACTTGACACTATTATAATCAGTCAAGTATCGACACACGGCGGGTAAAAACAAATTTTATATATATGTGTGTGTTTTATATATATGTGTGTGTGTGTGTGTGTGTATACAACTAAAAGCAATATAGTTCTCTGTGCTGCTGTGCCAGACGAAGTAGGATCCATGATGCAAGTTTAAATGCTTTATTGAAAACGTAAGTGTTTACAGGAGAAAGCAGAGAGTAGAGAGAACTATACAAACTATACAAAATGCTTAAAATGCAGTTAAAGCTAACAATACTTCGCAATGAATGGATAAGCGTGTGCCGTATAAGTAGTGGTGACCTGGAAGAGGAAGTGTATGTGAGCAGTCAGTATTCGGGCAAGAGCGCTCTCTGGTAATTCAGAGTTGCGTTCGTTACAGTTGCAGTTTGTGTATCACTCTGTGATAAAGTTTAAGTCCCACATCATCAGTCTATAAATAATCAGTACAGTACAGAAGTACAGAATAATAGGTAGATAGACAGATGCTAGCTAGATAGCCACCTAGATGGATGGATGGATGGATAGATAGATAGATAGATAGATAGATAGATAGATAGATAGATAGATAGATAGATAGATAGACAAATACACCAACCAGCAGTCAGTCAGACAGACAGACAGATCACTGGTTAGATATGCTACTTTTTTATTTGTTATAATAGATGCAAAACCCAGAGTAAGGAGTGTTTACATGCTTGTGTTTACAAGAGTTTCTGGTACAGAAGTTCTTTTAGGCCTTAATGCACAGCACACACATATTCACGTAAATATGTACTTATTAATTTAAAACACATGCCTTTATTCTGATATTATAAGCGAAATCCAGCTAAGGGTGTATCAGGGTGTGTTTCTGTTTCACAGTGAGTTTCATCATTTCTTGAACCTCAGTTTGTTTGGACAATACAGAAAAGAGACAGTAAAGCCTTTAAATAGATAGATAGATGGATGGATGGACGGATGGATGACCAGACAGACAGATAGATAGAGATATATTAATACAAAAGAGATCCAGCTTAAAAAATTCAGCTTCACTTTGTGTGAGGTGAAACATGCAGCTTTATTAGCGCTCAACTACTAAAAGATTAAACACAGACAAGGTACATACATGATGAGACAAACAAGAATGGGGATGGAACCAGGAAGTTCTTTGTGTTGGGACACACATTGTTACGTAAGGAGGGAATTTAAGGCAGCACCAAGCAACAGTTAAAAACAGAAATACAAAATTCCGATAAAGAGCTACTTAATAATCTTAGTTGTTTTTTTACTGTTATAAAAGAAGCTACACTTTTTTGCCCTTATGACTTTTACTGGCTACAGAATCACATGCACCTCTTTCACCTTCACTGAATTGCCTTTCAGAATTGCCTTTGGATTATTTTTTTTGCACATGGTTAGTCTGCTTTATCTTTTTCCTATTTCTGTTATCTGTAATAACACTATTTGTAAAAGTCATGGCTAAGCCGTAAATGTTAGCATCCCTGTGCGGTGCATTCTATACTCGTTAAGTTCTGATTATTATCTGCTAATCGTATTTGGTGTTAGTGCGTTAAACACACTGTCATCTGTTTTCATTACTGCCAATAAAGACAGCAGTCTGGTCAGACAGCACAGCCTGCAAGGCTAAAATAATAGACCCTCTCCATCTGTTAGAGGCGTCCGAAGCGTGAGGAAAGAATGGAGGAAAAAAGATCAACAGCAGGTCAGTCTGTTGAGAGCCGCGGTGGGCTTTATGCTATCGAGGTCAGGTGACTGAGAGAGCTGTATTGTAATAAGGTGGCGCAGTGGGAGAGGGTCTGTCGCTGTCCTACGCTTTAGTGGGTCACAGCAGAACAGTATTAAAGGGGTCATCGGATGCCGATTTTTTAACAAGTTGATATGATTATTTAGAGTCTTATGAAAAGTCTATATTATACTTAAATTAAAATTGGTGGTACAAATTTTACCTTAAAAATTAGTTCTGTTCATAGAGACTCGTTTCAGTTCTTGTTGCTTTAAATGCTAATGAGCTTCGTTCACCCCACTCCTCTTTCCTGTTCGGCATTTTCAACGCTCCAAACCCAGTGCAACCATTTTATCAACAAAAGTCAGCTTAATGTAGGGTTACCATGCTATCTTTACAGACAACACACACAGTTTGTAATAAGACAATCACCTTAATGCATCAGTCATTATAAACATGCAATTTGTGAATTATATTGAGAAGGTTGTACATAGAAAAGATGACATAACTTCACCGTGAAATTTGCTAATTTTGGCACATTACTAAAAAAAAGGAATTTGCAGAGATTATCACTCTCTTCTACTGGAGGTGAAGCAAGGACAGGAACATTTGGTACCAATCTAATTTTCAGGAGTAACTTTTTAGCAAAACCTGCTGTATACATAAAGCAGTCTAGTGAGATATGAGTTTTAAATTCTACCTCATCATCAAAACAATGGCAGACAGTTTACATCTCACTTGGGGCGGGTCTTAGCTAAAACGGAAACAATCTTGGGCATGGCCCAAGATTTGGGCACATTTTAGGCTGGTTGTGTACACATACTGCCAACACACATTTCTGTTTGAACAACTTGTAAAAGTGCAGGTCGGATCCGATAGGTCGGTTGCAGGGTTCATCTGGAACTCCAGGACTTTAGATCTGTTTGTAGTACATTAAGTGTAGATGTGGTGCACAGTCAGGGGTAATTAAGTCGTCTAAATTCTCAGATTCTTCATTAATAGTGTTTCTTTTAAATTAAATGTTTATATTTGTAAATTATCAGGGCTTTAGCAGTTTTCAGGTGAAAGGACGTCTTAGGTGAGAAATGCTGCAGGAAGCCTCTGATTCGAATGTTTTCTATGACACTGATTTGTATAAATGAATTAAAATCTGAAGGTATATTGTTACATTTTTTCTTTGCCTTGGTTGAGGCAGCTGGGTAGTGCTCGGGCTTGAACGTGGATCTTCCAATCAACAACCCAGAGCCTTACCCGTTTAATCTACGCAAAACCCTCAAACTTATCTGCTCAGTTAGATAAAAACAAAAATGAGGTTAAATGTGTCTGCCAAATGTAGGATGATTTTATTCCTAAAGAAGTTAGTTTTGTAATTACTCTGAATGCACGATATCATTTTTTAAATGCCCATTACGAGTACAGATATTTTTTCCTTGTACTTGCCGATATCAAAACCCACATTTTTTTGGGATGTTAGGATGTTTTCTTTTGCCATTTTCACTTGTCTTGTAAAGCTGCAGGGTTGGTTAGAGAGTGCTAACATTAACGCTAGCTGCAAATTCTATGTGCTCACTTATCAGATTACTCACTTGAGAGTACTCATTTTTCTACCTTTTAATATTTTTGCGGAACAAGTTGAGTTGTCATCGGAAGTCACTGAAAGTTCTGTCAACAATGTCACAAGTGGTATCAATCTTTGGCATTTTACAAGTACATGAGCTCAGTTTCAGGATTGATACTGGTATTGGTATCAGTGCATACCTACTAATTACTGAATTTCCAACAAAGTGTATATCTCAAAGTGTATATCTGCAGATTTAGAGGGCTAGCATAAAACAGGAAGTTGTCAAAATGAATCCAAAACTTTTTCAAAAACACCTCTATTTGTTTCCAAAAATATTCCTCTGAAACTGAGCCCAACTGTAAAAACCCAGCCCAGCCCCAGAGGTACTTTGTGTATTCACAACCCCCGGCATTCACACAGAGGACAGAATCCATCTGTCCGAAATCTATGGCGACTTATATCCCGCTCCGATCGCTCGTCTATCCCTTTAGGTTGTCGCAGCACATAACCAGAGGTCACGGCTGATAGAGTCATTCCTTCCTGTACAGAGAGAAGGAGAAAGTGAGCAAAGAAATCGTGTGCCGTTTGCCCCCCCCCGGTGCGAACAATCCATCTCAAATTGATCTCACAACTGGCTTCAGCGGGCCACTCTGAATCAATCTCAAATTGATCTCGGCGCCAGAGGTGGAGAAAACTAGCAGCGGACCTTATCAAAAATATTGTGGTGTTGGGCAAATCTGACAGGCAAACTTATCACCGAGGAGCAAAGGAAATGGGTTCGGAGGCCCCTCAGGCCCTGATTCAGGACACAACCCTTCTGCTGTGTAGCACACACACGCTCACACACCTCAGTACACATCAATACACATGCAATGTGCTCTGGTTCACTGCTGCCAGCTGAGGCCTATAAAACATATACACACACACACATACACAAACACTTTTTCAGACATTCTCCTGCAACACTCCGAATCAAACACACTAAAGAAACATACACACTTCCTCTGTTGTAGCTGTTTTTATTGGGAAGGATTCACTCGCTGAGGTTGCTACTAGTCGCAGCTTAGGTTTGCAGCGGCATCGTAATGCGCCGCATGTTGCGATGTTTTTAGCTGTTTTGTTACAGTATAATTTCTGAATTAAGTGCAAATTGCATCACCACACTGCACACCGTGCAACACAGTTTAGCTTTGTTTTCGTGAAGATTATTGGGGAAAATGTTTTGCACAGTAAATTGCGGTAATTTCTTGTTGGTAAATAAGCGACATTCGCAAATTAGCACAGCTTTAATATAAGAAACAAGGAAGTTGGTTTGGTGATGTACTTGTTATGTTTTGGGCAGGGCTTTACAATAATTGGTCAACTTTGAAAAAAGCAGTCAGTGATTGGATAAAATTGCAAGTTGGCACAGAATGCACAGGGATTGATTAAATCTGCCTTAGGAGTTAAGTTCGGACATCATAAAATCTTGGAGGACATCATATTGCTCTTTAAGTCTGATATTTTCTTGAAATGAAGCCACAGCTGCTAAATTCTTTGAATTCAAACGTCCTTATCCAGAGCAACTTACATTTATCTCTTTTTTATCCAACTGAGCAATCAAAGGTTAAGGACCTTGCTCAGGGGGCCCAACAGTGGCAGCTTGGTAGTGCTGGGAATCAAACCCACAATCTTTTGCTAAGCAAGCCAACATCGTAAACTACTGGGCTACCACAACTTTGCAGACCAGTCGACTTCGGAGAAGTAAAAAAAATAGTGACATGGGATCTGGAGCAACGGATTAACATAAAATTTAAAAAGTAAAATTTGCAAACTGCAAGTTTAACTACAGCCTTGTTACATCAGGATTTTTAAACAGCAAAGCTAGTTAAGGCAGAAAGAAGTGGAGCTAAAAACACGAAAAATAAACTCAAATGTGGGCTTCATTTCAAGAAAATACCTTGCAACTTCATCCAATCACTGACTGCTTTTTTCAAAGTTGACCAATTATTCTAAAGCCCTGCCCAAAACATAACAAGTACATCACCAAGCAAATTAACTTGTTACTTATATTAAAGCTGTGCTAATTTGCGAATGTCGCTTATTTACCAACAAGAAATTACCGCAATTTACTGTGCAAAACATTTTCCCCAATAATTTTCACGAAAACAAAGCTAAACTGTGTTGCACGGTGTGCAGTGTGGTAATGCAATTTGCACTTAATTCAGAAATTATACTGTAACAAAACAGCTAAAAACATCGCAACATGCAGCGCATTACAATGCCGCTGCAAACCTAAGCTGCGACTAGTAGCAACCTCAGCGAGTGAATCATTCCCAATAAAAACAGCTACAACAGAGGAAGTGTGTATGTTTCTTTAGTGTGTTTGATTCGGAGTGTTTCAGGAAAATGTCTGAAAAAGTGTTTGTGTGTGTGTGTGTGTGTGTGTGTGTATGTTTTATAGGCCTCAGCTGGCAGTAGTGAACCAGAGCACATTGTGAACCCTCTTATTCATTGATTGAAGACTAAATGCGGCAGATTCGAACGGATAATTAGAGGAAGCTTGCGGATCAAAAAAGGCGTTGTCTAAAAACAGCCAATTCTGTGAATTAAATTGTTACAATACAATATTATATTATTAATAGGTTACTACTTTTATACCAACCATTTCTTTTTAATGCCAATGTTTTCATTAATGTACACTAAACAGGTCAAACGAATGCAACCGCTTTATTCCGTTGTGCCTTTTCCCCTCCTGGGTTCAACAATAATGTGGGTGACCTAAAAAGTAATTAATCTCTTTTAAACCTCAATAAGAAAGTTCTTGAGAGGGTCTGATTAATTTAACTTGTCCTGATTAAGCTTTCCTGTTAGATTTCCCTTTGGGGGGGGGGCAACTAGGTAGACAAATAAACAAATAAACGTTGCATGCTGTAGTTATGTAACTATCTCTGGGGTGTCAAAATTTTTGATATGTTTATAAGAGTTCCCTTTAAAATTTTATTCGAATTAAATAGTCTAAGCTTTTGAAGAACAGGGACATTTTTTTTCCATAACCTTTTTCCTTTTACCGGGCGTGCCAATATTTCTGTACCTATCCGTATAATACACTGCCTTGCACATCAGATTAAAGGTCACAGTGACGAAGTTTGTAGCAGTGCAGAGCTAGATGTGTAGAAGATTATCTCTGATTCCTGCACATGATATTCAGCGTGTGTGAGTGTTTGACCTTCAGAAGCTTCAGCTCCTGTAGTGGAGGTTAGTGCAGATAAAATGTGGCTACTGAAGAGCGATACACTCGCCCTCGGGATGTAGCTATTTGTTGCTTGAATCTGTCAGCACTGTGTTACAATAGCTTTATTTTAAAGCAAAATATGATGGCACAAATGGTTAAGGTTGAGCAGAAGATTAAAATTTTAGCTTCAGCACAGCACAAGATGTAACTGTTGGACCCCTGGGCAACTCTCTGGTTCGCTCCAACCCAGGCTTTAAAACCCAGGATATGCAAAGGAAAACATCTCACTGTAATGTGATCGTAAATTTGCTGTACTTTGCTATGACAGAATAAAGGCATCTATTATTCTATTGATTTACTATCAAGAAAGCTATAAATCCATCGATGATGCAATTCTGTCAGACCGCATAATAATGGACAACAAAGCAGGGCCGGCCTGTGGCAAAATGACTGGGGGGCACCGCACAACAGTTTTGTCTTTGTTTTTTTCTCTCTTACACCCATACATTAAGCAAAAATATTTTTGACAAGTAACAAAATTTTGGTAGTGATTTTCAACTAGATAAAAATAAAATTGACATCAACGAAAAATCATGATATTTGATAACATGTCATGTTGGACTAATTCAAACATGCATCTGCATCAATTATGAATGCACATGCAGTTAGCATATACAGTATATTAGTTTAGTTTGGGAATGGGGGAGTGGGTTTAGAAGGGGGGCAAATCTACAATCTCACCTAGGGTGCCACCAGAGCCTGGGCCGGCCCTGTAACAAAGTTTCCAGGAGAAGTTTCCACAATAAATCTTTCAGTAAGTGAAACTTTAACACCTGGCTTCTGACTCCTGCCAGAGGGACTTCCAACCAATCATAACTAAGAATTTACCGTAAAATTCCTATTGTGGGATTAAAAGAGATTAGGGGTTAAGGGACTTGCTCAAAGCTTCTCCAGTGGCAGCATGGTGGTGCTGGGAATTGAACCCATGATGTTTCAATCAGCAGTCCAAGACTTTCACCTACCATGTCATGTACCCCGATAGAAACTGGTACCAAGCAGCACAATCTGTGTGTAATTCACAGACATTTTCCTTTAAAGTAATCTTGGTAAAAAGACGCAGTTCCTTACCGCTGGCCAATTTTGTCAGGTTTGGCGGATAAGCGTACGTTCATTTCAAGCTCTGCGGCTCCGCCACAGTCCTGTGAGTCGGTGAATGACTCAGAGGATTTGGCCCATGCTAACGAAAGCCCGTCTGCATCAGACGTTCTCCAGGATGAGCCTCTGCTGGGTTTTGGATGCCTGCTGGAGCTGGTGGGCAGCCGAGCATGGGAATATGAGTCCTCTGTAAAATTTAATTAATCTGCCAAGATGGGTTTTGGAGTCACACAGCAAAATCCGGAAAGCTTAAACAAGTAAAAAAATTGGTGTGTGTATGTGAGTGTGTGTGTGTGTTATTTGAATGTGAAATGTTAAACTAAGGGTGAATTACTTTAGGAGGCGACTGACCTTTTGCTCACCATTTGGCTTTATTTCCTTCCTATCAGCAAGGTTAATGGTAATTAATGCAAATTGTATACTAATCATGCACAACTCAGAATGACCTCTGATCCCAGACACCACCTCTTTCTCTCTTTTTCCCTTCTTACCTGCCTCTCAGGAGTGCTCTCCATCTAATTTATCCAATGATTGCACAATAGAGAATTACAGAATACACCTGCAAAACACTACATACATACACACACTCATCTAATAGATATTACATTCATACATATACATAGCTAAGCATACACACATATACACATCCACTCAACTACATGAATATACAAACATATACTTTAATCAATTCTGTGCCTAAATGAATCTGGTATTTAAATAATTCAGTACCTAAATGATTCTGTACCTATTTGATTTTGTACCTATGATTCTATATTAAACGATTCTGTACATAAATGATTCTGTACCTGAATCATTCTGTACATAAATGATTGTGTACCTATGATTTTGTACCAAAACGATTTTGTAACTAAACAATTCTATATCTAAGCTATTCTACACCCAAGTGATTTCGTACCAAAACTATTCTGTACCCAAGCTATTCTATATCTAAACAATTCTGTACCCAAACGATTCTGGACCCTAACGATTCCATACAAAACGATTCTGTACCCAAGCGATTCTATATCTAAATGATTCTGTACCCAAGCGATTCTTTAAACTTCTTTTGATTTAACAATCTTTTCCCACACAGTGGTTTATACAAAAACCTTGCGCTCCCATCGTCATATGACTTCAGCCTTATCAGCTCTAAAAACTATCAAATCTCAGACATGTCAAATTGCAGACCTATGGGCGCAGCATGCATCAATAATACAAGCTTGGATGAGTCTAAGAAAAGATCTAGGACACAAGAGAGGGGAGGTGTTGTCTCGGCATGCCTGCATGTGTCCCTGACAGGGTTATGAATCTGTTTTTGGGGAGGCATGCAGGTCGACTTTACCTTCCAGAGATGCGTCGTTCATCCCCTTTGAGGAGGAACGGACAAATGCCAGATCTGTCAATCAACAACCAAACCCTAGGCGGCTCTCCTGAGGCACATGTGATTGGCAGGTCATTATTCCTTCGAAAGCATTTTTTTTTACAGACCGTGCAGTCTGGAGTTCCTCAAATAATTTAAGGACATCTTATACACATCTCTTTCATAATATTTCTGTCTGGAATCTGAAACATGCTGACCCTAATTTAATAGCATTTTATCTGGGGCTGGTGAGGGGTGGGGTTTGATGTTGATGGGTGATGCCACGGTGGAGGATTTTTAACAGCGTCCTAATGTTTCTGTCAGAGAAAAAAAAGGTTGAAAACTGAAGACTTGTCAAGAAACAATACTAGGCTGCATCAGAGACGAATAACAAACAAGGAACTAGCATTAACACTGACATTAGCAAAGCAAGACTAACTAAACCAGGGGTGTCAAAAACCCTGCAAAGTTTAGCTCCAACCCTAATCAAACACTTACAGGTAGGAGTTTAGGCAAGTTGGAGCTGAACTCTGCAGGACACGGGCCCTCCAGGACCGAGTTTGCTTACCCATGAACTAAACGGTATAAATACACGAACTGATGAAGGAAACCTACAAACCTAAACACAAAACATCTGACCACAACGGGGGAAACAACCAATGACAAGACACATGACAATCACTGAGCACATGGCCTACATTAACAAAGGAACTGATGCGTTGTCTTCTGTTGACCTGGACGGGTAACATTCCTGGTAACTCCAGGAACAACTGAACAGCCCAAACAACACTCACTTGCAGAGGAACATACAAATTGCAGATTTATTTTCAGATTTTTTTTTTCAGATTTTGGTGGGGTTTTTTTAAAGAAAACGGATATGGAAGTCGTAAATGTTGTAAATGTGAATACGTGCTTGTTTTCTCATTATAATATTTTAATTTTAGCATAAACGTCATAAATCTAAGTCACAAAACACATTTGGCAAAAAAAAAAAAAAAAAACTTTTCTCATATCATCTTAAATTCCTGCAGAACCTTCAACACCCTCAGTTCTCACAGATTTTAGTTAAAAGCTCACAATCTTTTTCTATTAAGATCAACACCTGATCAGTTCCCCGCTGCTTTACATACTGTGTCTGTCCGGTCCGGTACTTAGTGCTTTAATAAAGTGGTAGACATTTGTTTGTTTGGATTCTTGAGCTTGTTTGTCTGAAACAGAGTGGTGCACTTTAATGAGGATTGCTGGAGTGAACGTGAAGCGTAATTTTCTGCATGCTCAGTCGAGAGAGAGAGAGAGAGAGAGAGAGAGAGAGAGAATTAAAGCCAAGAATTTTTTTGCAATCCCTGTGATTTTGGGTTAAAGAGACTAAGGAGCAGGTTCAGAGCTTTGGGATTTTATTTTATCGTTATAAGTGTGGGAATAACCCAACACCTCGTAAAGAGTTGGAGCTAATTAATGAATTAGCCGTATTAATAATCGTAATATCGTTATCCATGAAAAATGTTTACCCAGATACATGTTTTTTTTAACACAGTTAACCAACTGAGGGTTAAGGGCCATGCTCAGGAGCCCAACAGTGGTAGCTTAGTGGTGCTGGGTATTAAAACCATAATCTTTCATCCAACAGACTTACACCTGAACCACTGAGCTCCCATTTCCCTCAAGATTTCTACATGATTACAAGTTTTCTGTAAGATGATTATTTAACAGTCATAAATACTTTTATCATTTAATGTAAGTTAAAACCTTTCTATTGGATCTCTTATAAAAATGATGCTTAAATGATTTAACAGTCACTAAATTCAGTCTCGGTTTTGGCTGCACTCTCTCTCACTCTTATTCTTTTGATTCCTTTCTTTCTCTCTCTCTTTAACTCTTGCTTCTTTAAATTCTCTCTCTCTTTTGCTTTTTCTCTCCCTTTTTACCCTCTTTCTGTCTATCTCTCTCTCTCTTTCTCGCTAGTTTCTTTCAATTTTTGTCTCTCGTTTTCTCTTTTCATAGCTGTTATTAACTGTTTTTTTTATGCTCCGGTTCCCACTGCCCCCCCCTCCCTTTTCAACCTCTTTCTCTCTCTCTCTCTTTCTTTTTTGCTCTCTCTCTCGCTTTCTTCCTCTCTTTCTTCTTCTTTTTACCACTTCTATTTCTTCTCTTTCTCTTTATTGCCCTCTATCTCTCTTTTTTGTCTTGTTTCTCTCTCTATCTTTTCACACTTCTTATTCTCTCTTTCTCATTTTTGCTCTCTCTCTCTATATATATATCTCTCTTTTTGCCTTCTCTCCCTGCCTCTCAGTCTCTCTTCTTTTTCTCTGTCTATTCTCTTGTCTACTTTTTCCTTCCATCTATCTCGCTCTCTGTCTCTCTCTCTTACTCCCCAGTAGTTATTTGTAAGTTAATTAGCAAAGTTAAGAGTAAACTTGGTTGGGAAAGTCAGCTGAAGGATTCGTTCTGCAGCCTCCTGCGCATGTGTGGTACAGATGGTCTCCACTGATGCATTTTACGCAAGCTCGTCCTCCTCCAAACATTCCCCCGGGTCTCACAACTCCATTATTCTCCACACTTTCTCTTCTTACAAATACACACGTCCCAGATGCCAGTTTTGACTGTTTTTATTAATGTGTTAATAAAGTGCTGATTCATTTTCCAGAACAGATCAAATTAATGGTTTATATTAATGCTCATATTAATGCTACATATTCTGCTGGTCTGTCAGTGTAATAATTTATAGCATTAAAGCCACTTTGCATTGGATGATTCAACCTGAAAATGAGTTTATGGAAATTTGGGGGTTAACATAGAAGTTTTAACATTGAAACATCCAGCAACATTAAACCAAACAGCAAACAGCCGTAGAGCCGCAGGACAGGTTGAGTCATGCTTCATTTCCTGTCTGATGGTGAACTCTTCTTCAAGGGCCACAAAATCATTCGGTTATTTCAGTCACCCAAATGGTTTTCATAATGTTTCTATCTTCCTAACAATTTTCAATTATTTTGTACAGCAGAAATTGTTTTTTTTTTTTTGCATATCATTGTGAAGCGATGCATGCCGAGCATAATACACGGATACCCAAAACAGTCAGCACTTTTAACAGAAATCGCTGTACAATGTAGGAAATATAAACAAAAGATTTGATTAAATGCTGATACAAGAGAAGCAAAGCAAAACTAAATGCTTCAATAATTATTGTGTCATTTTTAGCTAATAACAAGTCACAGCTAATTAAAAGTAAGTCTGAATTACTTTTAGTTATTTAAAATTAGCACTCATCCGTAGCATGTTACTAGCTAAACAACGACAACATCATTCAGCTTATTTCCATGAATCTAATGATTACAATCAGTGTGTAATCATGTTTATTAAACACTGAGACTCAATCAACATTGTAACTAATGTTGACCGTTTTTCCCGCTTATCTTGAGTCACTATTTGAAAATAAGCCTTAATGCCACGTCTAGAAAAAAAATAAGAGAATAAAGAATAAAGTTAGACTATTTCAAGAATAAAGTCGAAATTAGAATAACAAAGTCAAAATACTTCAAGAATTAAGTCTGAATTAGAAGATTAAAGTTGAAATTCTTCATGAATAAAGTCAAAATACTACAAGAATAAAGACTAAATTACTAGAATTAGTTAAAATTCTTTAAGAATAAAGTAGAAATTATGTGTAGCCTGGAGTAGAATTTTATTTTATTATTATTTTTATTTTATGGTTTATTTATGGGAATAGAGCTGAAATATGTTTTAAAAAAAAAAGTAAAAAAAACCCAAAAGTAATACTTCAAGAATTGAATATAAATTACAAAAATAATTGAAAATAAATTAAAGAATAAAGCCGAAATTATAAGAATAAAGTCGAAATTCTCCAAGAATAAAGTTGAAATTACAAGAATAAAGTCGAAATTCTTTAAGAATAAAGTAGAAATTATGTGTAGCCTGGAGTAGAATTTTATTTTATTATAATTGTTTTTTAATTTATTAGTTTATTTTATGTTGGTGTATAAAGTTGTATCGTGTATTTAACTATAAAATATTATTCTGTAAGAGAAGAAAAAGAATGTTTATTTTAAATGTCACCTGGTGTGATATTTCAAGATTGGTGGAGTAGCAAGGGGTGAAGAAAAGGAGAAGAGGAGGAGAGATGGCGACGTAGAGAGTAGAGGTGGAAAGTTAAAGGTGAGTATGTGATTTGGAAAACAAAAGTTTATCCTCACAAGTAATTTGTCGACAAAAGAACACTGTATGTAGGATATGGCATATTCAAAGCATTGATATAGAATGTATATCATTGTACTCGTATTATTGGATGTTTTGTTCGCGCAAGTAGCACTAGATTAAAGTTCCCTTAGCTCCATCAGACTGCACAGACATTACCTGAGCGGCGTACAGGTTAGCGAAGTTATCTTTACCCAGATAGCACCCAGGGCTACCGGGAACACTCTGTGGTACCTCTGGCACTGTTGGATGGCAAAACTATCACCTCCACCGAACATTCAACTGTCTCGCAGGAGTTAGTTTAAGTTAGTTACATGTGATTTTCCCCTTTTTTATTTCCCCTTCCTAAAGTTATGTTCTGTAATAACTCTGTCAGGACTGCCAGGTGTGTTGCCCTGCCGGACCACCGGAGGGCAACAGCGAGTGTTTCTTTGTTTACATTTTAGTCCATGTACTCAGTGTTTGTTTATGTCTTGTCATGTGTCTCCCCTATCCATGTGTCATGTTTTCATTTGTTTGTTTTGGTCACGTATTCCTCATTGTGTTTACAGGCCTCAACGTTGTATCAACACTGTATGCACAAAAAACTTTGCGTACGCCAGTTTTTACGCTAACGGTTAGATTTACTAACAGTAAAATAACGTGAAAATGTGCATTCCTCTACGCCAACATCATGTAAATGTGCAAATAAAATAAATGTGTAAATAATATGCTAGGTGGCCTGAGTCAATCCATGAATCATACATCCCTAAAAAAACAGCATAGGCTCCAAGCTGGCAGGGTGCGTGATGGGTGTGTTTTTAGTGAGTGATGCGTTGTTGGTTCCATTTAAGTGTTTATTTTTTGTGCATTTAATTATTTAACTGCACCTTTATGTCATACATGAAGTAGAGGTCAGTCGCTAAAGAAGCAGGTACAGAGCATGCAGCGAAAAGTTTCTAATAGATAAATCTGCAAATTTGAAAAAAAGTCCCAATGAGTTCATCACATGCCTCTACTCTTAAAAAAATCATTAACTAGGTTTAATAAACAGAGTAATAAGACACTTGATTATTCCTGCTACCACTGTGGGGAAGACAGACACATCTCTACAAGGTATCCAAAAAGCAAAGATGCAGTACTACAGAAATGTATTTGTTCAAAGCAAAAGATAAGAAATGCTTTGTTGTGATTCATCTCATGTTTATCCAAAATGAGAGCTGTATTTCCTGCAGTTGGAAAAATAGTTCCAGAACTATTTACTCTTACTGTGGCCGTAAGAGTAAATGGACAGCCATGCACTGCATTGTTAGACAGTGGATCTCAAGTAACTATGCTTTTCAAGAATGGGTAGAGAAAGCATATGGCTGAGATCCCTATCTATCCTGTATCTGAGTTATTCTTCAAGAATAAAGTCGAAATGATGGGAATAAAGTCAAAATATTTTAATTATAAAGTAAAAATAACAAAAATAAAGTCGTAAATGTTTAAGAATAAAGTCGTCTCGGTTACATATGGTAACCCTCGTTTCCTAATGAAGACAGTGTGACGACACTAGGGGTCACGTTCTGGAGCCCGAATTACCTTGCCCTGATTTGGTCACACCCCGAACTTCTGGGTATAAATAGACCGGTCGCTATACTGCTCATCGTTCTGACCTGATTAGCTAAAGACGATTCCCCTGTGATGGTCTGGTGCAGTGGCATGAAGGACACATCAGGGAACAAGGATACATAACTGAAACATTCCTTATCCGTAGGTTACTCCAACGTTGTGTTGAGTGACAACACTAGGGGTCCTAAACAACACGCCATTGCACTGACCCGTGCCGGGGTCTACCGAAGGTAAATGCTGACAGGAATCAGCGTGTCAAAGTGCATCTCCACCCACAAGGGGAAGGGTATAGCATACACGAGATCCCCAACGAAGCCTTTATGGCCATTCACCTTCCATTTTTATTTACTTCTGGGAGTCCTGCCACACTGGTACCAGGCCCCTCCCCTGGCTCTACGAAGATTACATCCCACCATCTGGGGGGTAGTATGTGAAGAATTACCTAGGACTGACAACAAAGAGGCAGTAAAACATAGAAAAAAAGCTCTGGGGTTGGTGCTGCACCAGAAGAGACGACAGACCCGGGGACGCATATTCTTTCTACTTACAGAGATGGAAAATGCTGCACCAAAAGCTTTTTCCACATTGGAGATACACACATTGGGATGCATCTGGAGCCACTACATCAGACAACGGAACCTTCACGGACCAACTGGCGTAACCCTACCCTGGAGGAGAGAAATGCTGGGGACAAGCTTTACTCTTTACAATTCCCCAGAGTCACAAGAACCACACAAGACTCTAAGGTCCCTTTAGAGGAATCGGCCAGAGAGGAGTCACTCCCAACAGAACCAGCTCGGAGAACCAGGTCTTGTTGGGCCAGTGAGGCGCAAATGGCATTGAATAGATTCACTGCCATTTGCGCCTCACTGGCATTGAATCTATTCAATGCCATTTGCGCCTCACTGGCATTGAATAGATTCTGCCAAGGTGAACAGGTGTGTCTGGTCAAACCGATCCCAAATTAGCTGGACTGTCTGCAGGTGGAGCCTCCACTCGCCCTCAAGGGACCCCTGTCTTGAAAGCACGTCCGCTACACAGTTGAGGTCGCCTAGGATGTGAGTGGCACGTACAGACCTGAGCCTGTGCTGGCCCCACAGTAGGAGATGGCGGGCAAGCTGTGACATGCGCCGGGATTGTACACCGCCCTGATGGTTGATGTATGCAACCAACGCAGTATTGTCCGAACAGACTACTCTTTAGGGCCAACCACACTGCCAACAACTCGAGGTAATTGATATGCCACTGCAGCTGTGGGCCTGACCACACCCCAGCTGCTGCCTGCCCATTGCACACAGTGCCTCAGCCTGTGGCAGACGTATCTGTCGTAATGACTATGCATCTGGACACCTGTCCCATGGGTACTCCTGCACGTAGGTAGGCGGTTTCCCCCTAGGGTCCCTGTGTGCAACCTCAACCTCCCGAGAGTAAGCTAGAATTAACCAATCATCCAGATAGTTAAGGATGCGCACACCTGCCTCTCAAAGGGAGGCTTAGGCAACTTCCGCGAGCTTCGTAAAGACCCGCAGGGACAGGGACAGCCTGAAGGGAAGAACCTTGTACTGATATGCCCTTTCTTAAAAGGCGAAACTTTAGATTACTTTACTTACTTTAGATTAGGATTAATCTATGGTTATGCTTTTTACATAACCACATAACCATAGTTTTTTACATAACCACTGCAGTGTCCATTCACTAATTATAACATTGTGCTGTTCTAACAAAAGACAAAGAACTTATTTGTTGTTGCAATTTTGTGTTTATTTGGGGTTTTTTTTAAATATTAACCTCAAATTATTATCAAATAAGACATTATTTTGAATTTCTTTAACCTTATTTTAACAGAATTTCAATTGAATTATTGTGATTTAAAAGTATTTCAGTTACATTTTTGTCATTTTGACCTTATTCTCATAATCTTTTTTTTTTTTTTAAACTTGGCTCCGTGGTACTGTTTTGTGTCTTATTCATACCAGAGGAATTTATTAATTTATACCAAAAAAATTACAAGCACAATGCCTTTATGTGCAAATATAGTAACAGACTGTTCTTTATTCCTTATTATTATTACTGCCAAATTATGTTTGAGTTTTTTTGTAATCAAAATATAAAAAATTAATTCAATTTATTGCTTCAAACCTGAGCTGTTTTCTTAAAATATAGCGATATGTATGGAGTCTGACAGCTCTCGATCACGTTGAACATTTTTCAGTCAGTTAGGTTACAATATCTGTTTATTAATTATTTGTTTGGCAAGAACAAGACATTGCTATTTACCTGTTTAAAGTCATTAATGCTGTGGAACATCTGTGAGAGGGAAGATCCTGGTCCTGACTTTACAGCAGCTATAAACAGTCGTTTCTCTAAACAGCTTTACTTGTTTTAAAAAAAGTCAAAGACAAATGAACGCAGCTTGTTTTTCATGTTGCTGAAAAGACTTTACTCCTTTTCCTTTACTTAAGGGATGTCTTAGATGTTAAAGTTAAAGCTGTAACACTGATGCAGACTTTTTTTTAAATATTTAATGGAATTTAAAGTTGTCTAGAATGTATTTGTATGTTTTGGCGTTACATTCTTCCTTTACTGGAATTAAGAGACTCAAACCCTGTTCCAGCATAACAATGAACCTGTGCACAAATCCCCTGATCTCCATGAAGACAGAACTCTTATGTCCTCACACTGTGGGATGCACTGAAACACGGACCACCCCCCAGACCTCCTCACCTCAACATTAATGGCTGTGTCTAGTGTAAAGCTGCACAGAAGTGTGTCAGTTATAACAGGAGAAAGATTAAGACTAGGTGTAGTAAAGATGTAATGTAAATGCCTTTACTTGTCACAAAAAAAAAGTTTTGCAGCACAGTGAAATTCCTTTTTCACATATCCCATCTTAGGAATTTGGGGTCAGAGCACAGGGTCAGCTATGATGCAGCGCCCCTGGAGCAATGGCTGGCTGGCGGGGTGATGGCGCTTGGACCCAGGTCTTTAGATAAACAATTCAGGGATTCAACAGGCTAACACAGGCTAACAGTGTGGTGCTTCAGATCCACAACTCAGCACCTTAACCATTTGAGCCATTACTGCCAGTGGTAGTGCAGTGGTTAAGGTGCAGTGGTTAAGGTGTAATTCCCAGCGCCACAAAGTTGCCACTGCTGGACCCTTAAGCAAAGCCTTTAACTTTCAATTGCTTAGTTGTATTAAAAAAGAGATAAATTTTAAGTTGCTCTGGATAAGGACATCTGCCAAATGCCGTAAATGTAAATGTAAAGAGGGATGTGAGGCTTGGGTGTTCTAATAGTTTTGTCTTTATAGCGTATTTTATTGTATTTGACCATAAACTTGAAAGTTTTCTACTCAGACTTTAGTAACCATTTGTTCATATATGTTAATTAAACTCATAAGAACAATATACACTCGTGTATTCAGAAAAGTGTTACATGCCGCCGTATCGCCATATTGATCTGGTAAAAGTTGTCACTGATGACCAACCCTATTTATTTGAATGGCTTTTTGTCAGTGAATGTGTAGCAATTTAAATGCAGTTCCACAGTCTTTGGGGTGATCTTCAGGTCAGCCTTGCTGCTTTAAACCTAATGCAATTTCCAGTAATGAGCTGATAAAAATCAGAGCCAGCAGTTTCTCAGGGCAGACAAAACGTCTCCATGCGTTTTGCTCGATGGCTTCTTGGGGCGAATCTGTCACTTCTCTATCAGGTTTAATGATGATAAGAAAGATGAGAAAGATCTATTTCTTTTTTCAGGTGTGTGTTTTGCTGCCACCCTTAAGAACTTAGGAACAGACAGATGTGTAAAAAAAACTGAGGGTGGACTGTGGTGTATTGATTTCTTTAAAATGCATCTAGTGATTGTTTGCAGAAATTAAATAAAAAGTCTAGTACTAAATTATGGTCTGGGATCTCTAACGCTTTCAGATATAAACGAGTCTGTGATACTCTCTTGGCACAGACTGTGTCGACGCTAACAGCAGCATTTAGTCACTGTTATACATTCATTCCTCAAACATGACAATGACTAAACACTTTTTGTGTTTTTTGTGTGGCTTTGTGTGTGTGTGTGTGTGTGTGTGTGTGTGTGTGTTAACAGTATGCCAAATATGCATTTAACACCTTTGAAAATTCATTCATGAAATAAAAAATTTTACATTTTAAACCAATAAAAGTTCTCTGTCTCTGACCAATCAGATTTTTTAATTTAAAATAGAATAATTCAAAAAATATAAATAAAAGCTGTTAGGTTTTATATTCTCTGTTTGCAGTGGAACAGGAACCCTCTCAGCATGAAGCTTTTCTTTTTCTTCATGGATCAAAGCACAACCTGTGTTCCACTGTGTGTGTGAATAAGCGTGAGCGATAATTAGGCGATGTGTGTGCGTGGATACTTAGAGTGGTTGAGCATGTAATGGTTTTAGCTCAGTTAAATGACATTACTCAATGAGGCATTTCTCTTTGTGTATCGACACAAATCAATAGGACACGAGCAAACGGCCAGCAATGACCAGCGAGCCCGAACTGCCCGCTGCCGCCACCATATCGATGGTCTCCCTTTCCTGGGCCTTTAGTGCCATTCATCGTGCCAGATTTTTAAAGAAATTAAAAACATCCAAAACATTCAAAAATCAATTATTTTAATATATAGAAAAAAGTATGTTAAAACAAGATTGAATAAAGGTAGACTGAGGGCCATTTCACCATCTTGAACCAGCAACCGAAAATGCCTGATCTAGATTTCAGTCCAGTTTTTCAGCAATAAATAACCAGAAGCCAAAGCTTCATTCTGGACCATTTGCAATTTTAAAATAAGATTGTGGTTTCTCCCAAATGCAGTGCATTACAATAGTTCAAACGGGAGGAGATAAATGCATAAATTACTACCCCAAGGTCAGCAACAGACAGAAACGAATTCATTTTATATTATATTCCCTAACTGACAGAAGCAACTTTTCACCACACTTTTAATATTATAATCAAACATTTAAGCCGCGTCAAAAATTACACCCAGATTCCTTATTTGGGATCAAACATTTGTTGTCCATAAACCTAAAGCATCAATTATATTACTATTTGCCTTATTCTACCAGCACTTCACTGCCACTCAATTAAGAGTACTAAACCACACTAAAGTAGCCAAAAACTTTTTAAAATATAGCTAGTTTAGATTTTTATTTTTTTATTTGTTACCTGCTAGTTTACCTCATCAAGGCTTTTAATTTTGTCCTTTTTTTAATCTTTTTTTAGTTTTTCAGTTTCAGACTACTTTATTTCTATGAAGAAAGAAAAGGTTTTTTTTGTTTGCTCTGAAGGAGTAGAATTATAAATAAAAATACTTGTTCAGTTCAGTACTGTTGTTATTGTGTCAAAAACAGAAGTACAGCAATAAAAAAAATTTCGGCTATCGACGGCATCAACAAGAAAAATTATAAAATTATAATCACATTCAAGGTGTTTTTAGATACGTGTGACAGCTGATAATGACACAATAATCTAAGTGTTGTGATCAAAATTTGGGCCATTTTTTCATACATGGCAAAATTTCTTTATTAATATATTATAATGGATCTTAAAAAATAAAGTATATTAGGTTTTTTGTTATTTACCTACCAAACAACTTTTTTTTTTTTTACTTCTTGTTTGTTGATATGTGATAATCACTAAACTTAATTTAGTGAAATTACACTTGAGGTGTAAATCCAGTCAGATTAGCTAAAGATAACAACCAGGGCTGCTCTACAAGCCTGTTGCTGTTTATTACCAGCCTACATAGCAACAAAATAAGATAGAAATAAGATAAAAGAATAAAGAGTATCAACATTTACCTCAGATTTGTTGTTAAATAAAATAAAATCAGACTTTATATTACACCGCAGTGGCATTAGCATTGGGATGCAGCATTGCAATGTGGTGTCACTGTGATATCTGTGGTGTCAGATTGATATTTGTTTGAATGTGTTAGCATTTAGCTTTGGTCATCAGCTGTAGCCATAGTTCTTTGCTACTTTGCTAACATTTTTTTTCCTCTTGAGGTAAACTGTGTGTTAATCTCGTTTAATAATAATAATATTAACAATAGCATTTGGTTTTCAACATGGAATAAATGTCTGAACGTCTTTTTGATGAGTTTTCCTTAGATGCAGAAACATTTCTGCTGAATTAGGTTCGCCCCTGTTTAATTTCCTGATCTCTTTGCCGCTCCTCTTCCTTTTCATCGATGTGATTTCGATTTTATTGGAAGCATAGTGCGTCTGTGCTGGTTGATGAATGGCACCAAGGAGATAACAGAAAACAGAAAGGAAAGATCTGAGAGGCTGATATAAGAGGATGTGGAGTAGAGTGTAAATCACTGAAACACCACGATAAAGAGCAGTGTTTCACTACAGAGAAATGGGCTTCTGACAAGAAGGGAAAAAATGAGAGAAAGAAAGAGTAATAGATAACGTGTCAGACTCCATATGTGTTTGTGTGTGTGTGTGTGTGTGTGTGATTGCACTTGTAAAAGAGAGTTAAAGTGTCTGTGTGTGTGTATGAAAGAGAGAGAGAGGATGGAATCAGCCTGTCTGTATCTGGTTTTATGTGTGTGTGTGTGTGTGTGTGTGTGTGTGTGTGTGTTAGGGCTGCCACCTGTCCCTTAAAATACACCCCGTATTTGATAATTAAATAGCACATCCAGCTTCAAATCAATATTGAGCGGCGTTCGCCGTGTAATTTTGAGTTGTGTAGCATTCATGCTAACTATCCCACATTCTATGAAGACTTCCTGATTGGGTAGTACTCGCTGCTATCATGAGTTCAATTGGTTTTTACCTTTAATTGGTCAAAACCTAAAGTTTTCTAATCACCTCCATCATTTTTTACGTTAGATTTCATAGAAATAATATGAAAATATAAATGAGTCACATCACATACGTTATGATGTAATAGTAATTTCTTTAGTAAGGTGAACAGTCATACACAAACATTAACTTATTAAGATATGATATAATAAATACATATTTCGTAAAATATCATTTCTATGTGAACAAAATAAACAAGTAAATGATTAATTTAAATTTGTTTAATGTAAAAAAAACACTATCACATCGCAATTACTGAAACCATCAATACTATTCAAAAACGCATTATAACACTGCATGGCATTACAGACAGAGAGACATTTCACCTATTGAGGGTGAAAAACATTTTTATTAAAACAAGAAACTCTGTTAAGCTTCTATACTACAACCACAACTGTACCACATACATCATCTGGAACAGTTCAGAATCAATATTCATCTTAATATTAATATAACACAAAAAAGTAAAATTAAAAATAAATCTAATATTTAATACATAAAAAGGCTGTAAGTCGGCATTAACGATTGGCGGCACTGGTCTGGAAGTGGTGAACAAACTTTTTCCCATTTTCAACTGCACAGACAAGTTTTGCTAGTCTGTAGGCTGTAATAATTTACTTTGATCAACCAATAAGAGGACGGAAAAATGTTGATGTCATTGCGCACCAGCTAGCGGACTTCGGGAGGCGGGTTTAAAAAATCTGATTGGTCGAAGAAACAGTCTTTAATAATATTAACCTATTAGCATTCTGCCACTGCTATTATAGTTTAAGTTACATGGGCAGCACTACTGATTCTGAAGGCCCTGGGAAGATTAGATTAACATGGCATCACATAGAAACTGAAATCTGATAATCTAACATCCACATACACATACTGGAAGCAGTGCAGCAAGAGAAACACTACGAAATGAAGAGAATAAACTGTTGGGAATAAATTAATACAATTTAATGGAACAAATATTAGAATTTAGGTTGTAAATACAGGTCAGTGCTTCTGATAATGTTTAGGCAGCAGAGAAGAACTTACTGACCCGGATCACACAACATTGGTGTAATCATGTATGTGACAAATAAACTTTGAATTTAAATAATGTTTAACCAACCTAGATAATTACATAATTTACTAATATAGCATTAACAAAAGGCTATATAAAAACGGAATAAATATTTACATAATTGCATTAAATTAGCAATAATAAAGATGGTATTATACGTAAATTTAGAAAGTATATATTGATTGTCATTGTTAAATTTGAGTGTTAATTTATAGTTTGTAAGTTATGGATCTATGAATTTGATAAGTTAAATTAAAATCTGGTTCAAAATTATATAAAATTTTCTTTAACGTTCCTCCAACTTTAATGTTTTTTGTTTCACTTTCACTTTGTTTTTTGAGTTGTGATAAAAAAAGACTGACTGCATCTGTTAACAATGATTTCGATAAAAGCTGTTTTATTGTAATGTCTATTTGTATCAGTCTTATTATTTCTTTGAAAAAAGATTTTATTTCATAGATATTATCACCAGTAGCAATCTATCGGGGCCCATTATCATCGTGACCTCAAAGCGTATGGCCCCTGCTGTGGCAGGCGTCCCTTATTTTTGCATATAAAAGGTGGCAATCCTAATGTGTGTGTGCGTGTATTTACATGTCTCCCCACACCTGCAGTATGTTAGTACATGTGTGTCAGTTGTCGATTAGGCAGCTGCTGATTATCCAGCCCAGCAGACTGCAGCACATTATGAAAGTGTTTTGTGATTTATTATAAGATTAGCGAGCACACACTCAGACTGTAGAATGCTAGCGCTAATTAGCACAGTGCCCAATGACTCAGCTCTTAATGAACACCCCTTTTTTATATATAGTATTTACACAAACCAAATAATACTTTCATTGAAAATTTTGTTAAAAACTTTTTAATAGCAAGACTTATTAATTTATAATTAATAATGATAGATAGATAGATAGATAGATAGATAGATAGATAGATAGATAGATAGATAGATATGAAATGATATATGAATAAATAACTTGAAATGGACAAATCAATGCATAGATAGATGGAAGAATATATGGCTGGATGGATTATTATTATTATGGATGGATATCTGGCTGGATGGATTGATGAATGGATGAATGGATGGATAAATGGATGGATAAGATAACAGTCCTTAAATGCAGTGTTTCCAATTAATACGATATTGTGGCACATGCGTCATCACTTTGAGTCACTTCAGACAGAGGAAAAAGTCCAGACTTTCCTTCACAGCTTCAGCAGCATCCTGTTGGGCAGCTGTGTGCACTTCAACCGTTATCTATAATGAAGTGATTAATCAGTGAGAAACGCTTTCACCCGCCCTAATAATCCAGCCGAGCCTATTAGTGTCTGTGTCTGGAAAGAGCAGACTGGCTCCAGTCTGGATCACTGCCTAAGCGTCAGACACACACACATCCATCTATCCACACCAACATGCTGGCAGTGTGAAGTTCCTTTTTATCTCCTAGCTGATTTTTTTTTAGAAACAAAAACCAAGCTCTAAAAGGAATGTTTCAGGATTCACATTTAAAGGAAACAAAAGGAAAGAACTGAAAGCATGCTACAGTGATCATAAAACAGACAAAAACACCTCACTGAAACACTTTGAAGGTTGTAGATTTCATTTAATATGGCTGATTAAAGAATACACCAGAACTTTAAAACTCATCTCTAGTCTTTACATATTTAGCAAAACATTTGCTTTATTCTGTGCTTACGACTTACACATTTCTTAAAAAACTGAATATTATATTTATGTGCTGTGGAATAATTTACACTTAATAACCTAAAGCTTTTGGAAACCTGACTCCAATTAACATATATGGCGTTTTACAAATTGTTGGAAGTTTCGAAAGCTATATATCCTCGTGAGACCCAAGGGAAAAAAGTGTCATCAGTTCTTTTGTTTTGTGGTGTTTCCCACACCTGTCAGGTTAAAAAACATTTCACAATTTAGTTTTTCCAATTTTATTGTATTTTTTTACAGTTACATTTACAGCATTTGGCAGACGCCCTTATTCAGAGCGATTTACATGTATCTATTTTATACAACTGAGCAATTAGGGGTTGAGGGCCCAACATTGGTAGCTTGGTGGAGCTGGGAATCGAAACCCACAATCTTCAGGCTGATAGACAAACACCTTAACTATGAGCCACCACGTCCCTACGTTTTTATTTTACAGCATGCCCACATGGCCATTGTAGTTGGACAACACAGTCATTTCCACAAAACCTGCATTTTGGATCAATTAGTTCATAGAATCCTAGGCAGTGGCATAGCTAGGGGGGGCAAGGGGGGACATCTGTCCCTGGGCGCAGCATCTTGGGGTGCCAAATTGATGTTACATAATTATGAATGAATTTCAAAATGAACAGTTTTCTCCAATTATATTTTTAAAGTACCATTGTTGCCTTAATTTTTTAACTTTTTTCATCCTCTTCATACCCTAAAAATATGAAAGTATGACGGACCCCCTTATGTCTCACACCTTGTCACAAGAGGGCTAGGAGGGGGTGCAAAAACTGACTTTTCTAGGGCGATGAAAACCCTATATACACTAGAGTGGCTCAAAGACATTTATGGAAACAAAAAGTCCACTACAGGGGACACAAGTAAGTGGGAGGGGTTTTAGGAGTATTTGACATTTAAATACACATATGAACGTTTATGAAGCGTTACATTATTTCTTCACTGGAACTAAAAAGCGCAAACACTGTTTCAGTATGACAATGTCCCTTTGCACAAAACCCCTGAGCTCCATGAAGACATGTTGTGTTCTGATTGGAGTAGAATCTCATGTCCTGTACAGAGTCCTGATCTGACTCAACCCCTTTAAACTGAACACCTTTGGGATGAACTGGAACCCTGACTGAACCCCAGACCTCCAAACCTCAACATTAGTGTCTGATCTCACTAATACTATTATAGCTGAATGATCAAGTCTACACAGTTCAAGGTTCAAGTCACATGTGGAAAACCTGCACAGAACTTTGATTGTTATTATTATAGGAGAAAATGTGAGACTAGCATCTGGAATAGAATATTTAGAAAACACAATACTTGTGGCCCTTGGTATGTTTTGTGTAGACTTAAAGCAACCGATTATATAAGACCTAACTGTCGATTAGAGCCTAAACTGCAAAAAAAAAAGATTATTAATGCATCAAGTCTGGCAATATTGTAAGGATTTTGCACTTGCCATCCAAAACATTATCTGTAATTAGGGGAAAAAAATGCTGCTTTCCTCTTTGTCACTTCGCCTCTTTCTTTTGCGTTAAAAATCCAAACTGCACATCAAAATCTGTGATGTCTTGAATTTCAATTAAAGCTTTTCCCATTAAGCTGAATGGAATTCCGAGCATTTATGGAGATAAAAAAGCGCCACACTGTGCAACGTTCGGGTGTAAGAATTTAATCAAGCTCGAAATCGCTTTAAAAGGACACACACGCACACACACGATCACTGCAGTAAGTTAAAAAATTCTAGATAACCTCTTTTGCTCGTTTAAAGGTAGATTACCGATTCAATTTTAAAAAGAAAAAAACACTCGTCCATGTAATCATTGATTTTCCCGCAGCTCTGCGAGGTGGCTTACAAACTGCAGTGATTCTCGCAGCCATTAAGTGAGTGTTAAATCCTCCGAGAGAAACATGGCGTGATTGCAGCTTAGCCTAAGGCGGCATTTAGCTGTTCAGAAACTCTCAGCACTTTTCACTGATAGCATTGTAAAAGCTGAGTTTAACCTCCCTCACGCAGCGACTTGGCAGTGAGACGGGAGGATTGATGCTGAAAGAGAGTGTGTGACCATGGGAAGGGAGCAATAAGCAAAAAATTTCTGCACGGCAAGCAAGTTAGATGTGAAAGAATGGAAATGTAGAGAGGAGCAGGGTAACATGAGAACACACACTTCACTGAGTTTCTTTTTTTTGCACTCTCTCTTATCACATAACACACACACACACACACACACACACTTATTCAAGAAAGAGAGTGCAACAGACATGCTAAAACATGCTTTGCACTTGGGTTCTCTCTCTCTCTCACATACACACACACATCGACAAAAAGGTAAAACAGAACCTGTCTTAGGCACTCTGGGTCTTTCTCTCTCTCTCTCTCTCTCTCTCTCTCTCTCTCTCTCTCTCTCTCTATTCCTCTTTCTCTCTCTCTCTCACTCTCTTTCTTCTCTCTCCCTTCATTTTTTTTATCTCATTCTCTCTCTCTCTACACACACACACATACAAAAAAAGTAAAACAAAAACTGTCTTTGGCACTGTGGGTCTCTCTCTCTCTCTCACTCTCTCTGACACACACACTCAGCATTGACATGGAAAGGATAGTTAAACAGAAACTCACTTTGGCACTGGGCTCTTTAGTTGTGTTTCTCTGTGTCTTTCTCTCTCTCTCTCTCTCTCTCTCTCTTTTTCTCTCTCTCACTTTCTCTTCCTCTCTCTGTCTTTTCATCTTTGTCTCTCTCTCTCTCTGTCTCCCTCTCTCTCTCTCTCTCTCTGTGTTTCTGTCCTTGGCAGAGAATTGTCTTGACAAAGTTGATGTGCCAGATATCTTCAGTTCTCCAGGCTCAGCTGCGTATGCATGGTCAGTCCCCTGTGTGTGTGTGTGTGTGTGTTTGTAATTATTCTGGCATGTGGCAGGTGCCCTTATTCAGAGCAACTTATATTAATCTTATTTTCTATCACACTAAGCAGTTAAGAGTTAAGGGCCTTGCTTAGGGGCCCAGTGGTGGCAGCTTCATCATTCCAATGTCCTGTCAGTAGTGCTTCAATTTTTTTTAATTTCTATTAGCAGAAAATAATTTAAATTACATTTTTCAAGCAACTCAGATTTACCCATAGAAAAAAATAGCAAAAAAACTATCTCAGTCTCTGCGGTGACATTCTGAAACATCCCAGAAAGTTTCAAAACCTTTTTTTAAAACACTTATCACCCAATGATAAACACATAAAGGTAAAGTTAAAAGTTTACACTAGTATGACACTAATGTTCACAAATGGAAGATGAAACGTGTGTGTGTGTGTGTGTGTGACTGCCGGTGTAGTATAAAGACTACATCATCAAAAGAAATCTTCCTAAACCTTTTTAATATATGACAAAATACTTGATTCTGATTGGCCGAAAGATGTTATTATGTGTTAAATATAACCAAATAATACACAATATGTTTGTTTTTTAAAGTAACAGTTTTTACACAGGGATTTTTTTTGTAATGTAACATTTAAATAACATTTCCTAAACGATTTCTGCTCACAATCGTGTTAGAGCTTTGTCTTCTCTATTTTTTTTACCCTCCGATAACAACTGAAGTTCCAACCTCACAATGACGCGACCCGATCAGCCCTGTTACCCCTTAATTACCTCTAGAATAGTGTCAAAGACTGAAAGACACACAATCTTTTATCTATCTCATCCCTCCATCCACCCTTCACCCATCCCTCCCTCTATCTCTTATAGGACGAGTGTGAGACAGAAAGTGACAGCGGGGTTGCTAAAGGCTAATTAATTTCTTTTTATAATTTCCCATGCAGCAGGGCAATCCATTAGATACGGCTGGTTATAAATTATTTTTGAGCCATTATGTAGTCATGTGGCGTGTGTGTGTGCATGTGTGTGTTTGTAGAATGTAAGGCGATTACCGTATGTGTGATAGACAGATAAATGCTCTAAGTGTCTAATCTTATTACATTCTGTAGAGTTTTTATATAAACACGTCTTTTGTTGCACTATTGCACTGGGTTTTTTTTACTTTTTCTCTGCATTAAAATGGAATCCTAACAAGGACAGATACTTAAATTAGTCTAATCCTGCATTCACATGAAAAACCAAGTGAAGCATCTGTCCGTCTATCTATCTATCTATCTATCTATCTATCTATCTATCTATCTATCTATCTATCTATCTATCTATTGTGCAGTCTTTATCTGAAAATTTTATATTAAAATATTATTTATGTCCTCTTGCTTGGACGGTAAGTAAACAAGGGAACACAAGCTCACAGTATAAAGTCTCGTCACATGGAGACGAATTCGATATAGAGGGGAAAACACCAAGTATAAACATGTCTCAGTCTTATGTCTCTGTACATTAAATGGACTTTCATATACTGCCAAACACACACACACCAAAGCTCATGGACACACATTTGGGTCTGTGAAGGGCTTTTAGCGTGTGTGTGTGTGTGTGTGTGTGTGTGTGTGTGTGTGTGTGTGTGTGTGAAGATGAAGTTGAGTGCTTCTGGCACCTCTTTCTTGAGTGAAACTATTCCAATTTACAGCCTCTGAAGACCCTATCATTTCTAATAGCACTTAAGGCAAGAAAACAGGAGAAAATCACAGGTGTCCTCCCTCAGCTGAAATGGCTGCGTGACGGTTAGATAGCAGAATTTTCACACTGTCCTCGGCCACACACACACGCTCTGCCTTTTTTACTGAAAAAGTCTTCCTGAACAGTAATTAGACTGATAAATCCTAGTGAGTTCCTCAAGGTCAGACAGGAGATATTTCAGAAAATGACCCTTTTCCAAAATTCCTACTGGATTAGCGATGAGGTGCCCAGAAATGCTGTGGGGTTAATGTCCACTGCCAAAAAAATCATCAACATAAAATAAATAAATAAAAATATAAATAAATAATTTGGATAGTGAGACAAGTGATTCGCTTCTCTACAGATGAGTGAGATGTGAATATAACAAACTATTCCTAAAAGAATTGTGAAGCAATGATGAGAAAAATCAAGGTCACCTTAAATAATGAGCTTTAGATGAGTCTAAAGATAAATTATGAATCAAATTGTATTAAAATGACTAAAATCAAATTGAATCAAATTAAAATTGAATCTAACTGTATTGAGCTGAACCAAATGGAATTAAATTGTATTCAAACAAATCAAAACGAATTATATCATTTTAAAATAAATTGAACCAAATTAAATCATAATAATATGACATGAATTGTGTTAAAATAAATTAAATCATAATGTTTTAAAATGAATCGAATCAAATTATATTAAAATAAACCCTATTAAATCAAATCATAATAAAATAAATAGAATTGTATTAAAATGACTAAAATCAAATTGAATCAAATTAAAATGACTCTAATGTATTAAGATAAATTAAATGGAATCAAATTCGAATCAAATGAATTTAATCAAATCATATAGTATTAAAATAAATCAAACCGAATCAAATCATAATAAAATCAAATCACATTGTATTGAAATGAATGGAATCAAATTGTACTAAAATAAATCAAAGCAGATCGAATCATGTTAGATGAATCAAAGTGAATTACTGTAGCTGTAGCACTGAAATTTATGTTTGTCCTGCAAGTAATCTAAAGCCAGTGACGAGATGAACATAAACACTTTGCGTTTGTTGAGAACGCAGCATAAGAGTCACCTCCTGAGCCGTTGCTGTTAGTCACCATCTTACTGAAAATACAAATAAATCACAATTTCTTTTGGTAATTGTCTTTATTCTATTGCACAATCGGTCATGCTGTGGTTTATTGGGTTTGATTTACAGCCGAGAAGGATTTTTCTATTGCTGACAGAAGACAGTGATTGGCTGGGAGAGAGCTTTCAGTCTAACAGGATAATAAAAGTGTCAACAAAAGTGTGAGGTGTGATTTACAGCTGCCTGAAATTGACTGGTAGGAAGATGTGCAACGTTTCTGACTGCAGATTCGGGCGCTACCGTAAAGACTGTTTTGCAAAAGCCTGTAGAAAGCATAAAAGCTGCTACTTATTAGTGATTATTTGTAGCCTGTGTTTTAAAAAATAAAGAGAGATGGAAAAAAAATTCGATAGACAGACCGAAAAAATCACTGTTACTTATTAGTGATTATCTGTAGACTGTGTTCTAAAAAGGAAAGAGGGAGAGATAGAAAGAAAATAAGATAGACAGACAGACAGAAAAAAAAATCACTGTTACTTATTAGTGATTATCTGTAGACTGTGTTCTAAAAAGGAAAGAGGGAGAGATAGAAAGAAAAAGAGATAGAGAGAGAAGAGGACAGACAGAATGAATCACTGCTACCTATTAGTGATTATTTGTAGCCTGGGTTCTTAAAAAAAGAGAAAGATAGAAAGAAAAAGAGATAGAGAGACAGACAGAATCACTGCTACTTATTAATGATTATTTGTAGCCTGTGTTCTAAAAAGGAAAGCGAGATAGAAATAAAAAGAGATGGAGATAGAGAAAGACTGAAAGAATCACTGCTACTTATTAGTGATTATTTGTAGCCTGTGTTCTAAAAAGGAAAGCAGGCGAGTTTAAAAGAAAAAAAGATAGAAAGAGAGATACGGACAGAAAGAATCACTGCTACTTATTAGTGATTATTTGTAGCCTGTGTTCTAAACAGGAAACTAGAAGGGGTAGAAAGAAAAAGAAATAGATAGAGCGAGACAGACAAAAAGAAAACAGACAGAACGTACAAACAGGAAAAAGTCAGCAGATAAAAGAAAAAGGTAAGAAGAAGACAAAAGAAAAGGGAACGATAGAGAAGAAAGAGAGAACAAAGAAAGAATAAATAAGAGCAAGAACATAAAAATTGAAGAACGAGCAAGCAAGAATCAAAAAATGAAAGAACTAAAAAGAAAGTGGGGGCAAAGAGCAAGAACAACAAAGCGAGAAAGAAAATAGACAGCAAAAGAAAGGGAACGGAGCAACAAAATAGAGGGAACAAGATTACAAAAGTGAGGGAACGAGATAACAAAAGAGAGGGAACGGGAAAACAAAAGAGAGGGAATGAGATAACAAAAGTGAAGAAACAAGATAAAAAAAGGATTGAGATAACAAAAAATAGGTAACAAGATAACAAAACAGAGGGAAGAAGATAACGAAAGAGAGGGACTGGGATAACAAAATAGAAGAAATGAGATAACAAAAGAGAGGAAATGCGATAACAAAATAGAGGGAATGAAATAGCAGACGTGGGAACAAGATAATGAAAGAGAGGGAAGGAGATAACAAAAGTGAAGGAACGAGATTAAAAAGGGAATAAGATAACGAAAAAGAGGTAACAAAATAACAAAAGAGTGGGAAGAAGATAAAGAGAGGAAGCGGGATAACAAAATAGAGGGAATTAGATAACAAAAGAAAGGAAACGAGACAACAAATAGACAAAACAGAAAAAACAAAAAGAAGGAACAGAGCGGAAACGAGATAATGAAAGAGAGGGAACAAGATAATAAAAAACAGAAAACAAAAAAAAACGAAAAAGAGGGAACAGCATAACAAAAGAGGGAATGATAACATAAAAAGAGAGGGAACGAGATAATGAAAGAGAGGGAACAAGATAATAAAAGAGAGGGAACGGGATAACAGAAGAGAGGGAACCAGATAATGAAATAGAGGGAAAGAGATAAGGAAAGAGAGGAAATCTGTGATTCCGGAGCTGTAAACTGACCCAGTTGTTTTAATAAAATTTCCCTGCATTTAAGATGGCGCTGTTTTTGATCAGGAGACAATAAACACCTCTTTCTGAATTATATCTTTGTCGAGGTGATTGTGAGTGTGTGTGTGAGTGTGTGTGTGTGTGTGTGTGTGTGATCGTGTATGTCCGTATTAGCCTGGATGGATCGTAGGTTTACCGCTTTTTTATAATAAAGTGACCAGGAAATGTATGTGGTCTTATTTTTTTTATATATCTGTCTCACAGGGATGCACCTGTTTAATTGTATGTGCTGACAATTAACTGTGTGTGTGTGTGCGTGTGTGTGTGTGTGTGTGTGTGATTAAGTTTAAGTGTGTGTGTGGGACAGCAGCTGTTCACAGTGCCTGACATGTTTACAGATGCAGCTGTTAAAGCAACAGGAATTAGATGCTTGGAACATTTCCAGTAGGAGACTGTCTGTATATATGTGTGTGTGTGTGTGTGTGTGTGTGTGTGTGTGTGTGTGAGTGTGAGTGACAGAGAAAAAGAGAGAGATTGAGACACATTTTTACATTTCTATTAATGTGATCTCTTCACCCTATTCAAATGAAATAAACCGGATTCAGAACTGTGTGATATATAACATGAACACTGTCAGGAACTATATTTTTATAAAAATATAAATAATATAGAAATGATAATAAAAGTGTCTAAACAATGAAAATACAACCGTGCTTCGCAACGCTGTTTTTCAATTTTGCATTTTTTTTGTTAGCATAGAACAACACACACGCATGTAGCAGAAGACGATTAACGTTTTTGACACATGAGACATGCCAGAAGCGGCTTATTTCAAATAAATAAAATAATACGATTGATTTTTTTTTTGTATCTTTCAGTTTTTCTCCACACACAGATAACGCTTTCGCTAACGCTCTTTAAAACTTGTCTGACTGTAAGGACAAAACATTTTTTAAAAGCTGTCTGACTGTAAGGACAAAACATTTTTTAAAAGCTGTCTGACTGTAAGGACAAAACATTTTTTAAAAGCTGTCTGACTGTAAGGACAAAACATTTTTTAAAAGCTGTCTGAATGTTAGGACAAACATTATTTTAAAGCTGTCTGAATGTTAGAAAAAAACATTTTTTAAAAGTTGTCTAAATATTAGGACAAAACATTCTTTCAAAGCTGTCAGAAAAATATTAGAACAAAACATTTTTTGAAAGTTGTCTGAGTGTAAGGACAAAACATTATTTTAAAGTTCTCAGAATGTTAGGACAAAACATTATTTTAAAGCTGTCTGAATGTTAGGACAAACATTATTTTAAAGCTGTCTGAATGTTAGAACAAAACATTTTTTAAAAGTTGTCTAAATATTAGGTCAAAATATTCTTTAAAAGTTGTCTGAATGTTAGACAAAATATTCTTTAAAAGTTGTCTGAATGTTAGGACAAAATATTCTTTAAAAGTTGTCTGAATGTTAGACAAAATATTCTTTAAAAGTTGTCTAAATGTTAGGACAAAATATTCTTTTAAAGTTGTCTGAATGTTAGACAAAATATTCTTTAAAAGTTGTCTAAATGTTAGACAAAATATTCTTTAAAAGTTGTCTGAATGTTAGACAAAATATTCTTTAAAAGTTGTCTGAATGTTAGGACAAAATATTCTTTAAAAGTTGTCTAAATGTTAGGACAAAATATTCTTTGAAAGTTTTCTAAATGTTAGGACAAAAAATATTATTTAATAGTTGACTGAATGTTTGGACAAAACATTCTTTAATAGTTTCTAAATCTTAGGACAAAAACATTCATTAAACGTTTTCTGAATGTTAGGACAAACTATTCTTTAAAAGCTGTCTGAATGTTAGGACAAAACATTCTTTAATAGATGTGTGAATGTTAGGACAAAACATTCTTTAATAGATGTGTGAATGTTAGGACAAAACATTCTTTAATAGATGTGTGAATGTTAGGACAAAACATTCTTTAATAGATGTGTGAATGTTAGGACAAAACATTCTTTAATAGATGTGTGAATGTTAGGACAAAAACATTCATTAAAAGTTGTCTGAATGTTAGGACAAACCATTCTTTAAAAGATGCCTGAATATTATGACAAAACATTATTTTAAAGTTCTGAGAATGTTAGGACAAAACTTTATTTAGACATTTGAATTTCTGAATTGAGTGTCTGAATTTCAAGGACAAAACATTCTTTAAAAGTTGTCTGAATGTTGGAACAAAGTATTCTTTAAAACCTTTCTGAATTTTAAAGACAAAACATTCTTTAAAAGTTGTCTGAATGTTAGGACAAAACTATTTTTAAAATAAATAGAATGTTCTTATAACGTTATTAAGAGTTAATATACGTTCCTGTAATGTTAAGAGAAACTGTTCTTGGAAAGTCTTTATGACATTATTCGTACTTTATTAACGCTCCCTAAATGGTTACCGAGATTGGTCTTTAAATCATGTTCATGGAACGTTATTAATAGTTAACAAATGCTCTTGTAATGTTCTTGAAACATCTTATGCGGTTATTCGTACTTGATGAACGTACAGGAAACGTTCCTAAAACACATATTATTAACCAACCATAAAATAATGTTCTACCAGAGTTAAGCACTAAATACTGGACATTTTCACACTTTCCAATCACTTTCTCAAAGCTGGGATGACGATGCTTTAATTTTAATTTCTAAGTATGAAAAAAGCAATTGCGTAAACAGTTTGTCGAAAATAAAGTCGATATGATTTTCTGTCTGTTCATTTTGGAATGAGTGACTCGCTTCCACACCTGCGCTAGTTTTATCGACTCGATCATGTTTTAACTCTCGGACTCTGTAACATGACATGAAACGATGACATAAAAAGGCAAACACATTTGTGTGTGTGTGTGTGTGTCTGTGTGTATGTATAACTGACAGATATTTTAACCTTTCACTCACACTCTTCTTCTTTCTGTTTTATTGCAGATCAGAATATGAGCTGGACTATGACTGCAACCAGGATGAACTCTATGACAGGTGATACATGCGATACGTGTCACGCCCAGAAAAGTTCAATAGGGGTGGCCGGTTGAAGTCACAGAAAAAATGATGGGGTGGCAAACACAAATTTTTTTTTAAACATTTCAGTAAGTAAGTAGAGAAGGAAGGTGAGAAGTGAAAGAGAGAGGGAGGAAGGAAGAAAAGGATGTAAGAAAGGAAGAAAGGAAGGAAGGGAATATCTCTTAGGGCAGTGAAACAGCAACTTTAAAAAACGAGTGCTCAGTCAAGTGTTCGGTCATTATGGGTGTTTTTGTTTAATAAAAAAAAATTGTGATTGTGATTTCTACCCAATTCTATCCAATAAAATCTATTGATAGAAATATAATAAAAATATAATATATGAGTCACTCCCGCTCACCTTATTTAAGCAGCATACAGTCTGGTTGCTTAATGAAGAAACTGGTCTGTTTTGTTCTAACACCTTTGTCCTGAGTCTACAAATATTTTTTGGTAATTCAAATAAAGCAAAACCCGGATTAAAATGCCATTAATCTGTTCTGGATCCTGCAAAATTTTTTGTTTGAAAAAGAATAAACTTATAAATAACAAATATTGTATAAAAACATTACAAAAGAATGTACTGCCATAAACTGTTTTTATTAAGTACAGCATTTTCTTGGAGATCAGACTACTCGACTTGCTAATGAGTGAGACACGGGATGCCGAGTGGATGTTACGGCGTTTACTGTGGCGTTGTCTATACCAACTAGCAGTTGGTAACTGGCACGTAACCCGAATTTTAGCTCGCAACTTAAAGCAAAAAATGGCCGAGAGACAGCTCGTATCTTGAAAAATTCGTTAATTGGGACACTCATAAGTCAAGGTACCACTGTATATCGGTTGATCCGATATTACAAAACCGATAATAAAAATAACGCCAAAAATATCGGTAACCTTAATTATCGTTTGATCTCTAGTTAAAACATGACAATTTTTTTTTTGTATTATTGACTTTCAAATAAATGAATTTATTATTAAATTCCTGCCATAGAAATAAATTTAGGAATTCAGGAAGCTCCTGTTAGGAAAATTGTCAGCTTTAGGCTTGAAAAAAATTCGTCATGTATTATCATTTAGAGGCTCATGCAAAGTCAAAGTTTGATCAACTTTTGCTTTCTGAACTCACACGGCGACGGGCAGAGGCGTGAGAGCTGCTGACGAAGCATGCGTGTGAGTGAGAGCGCACACAGGCCTAAACCGAGTACGCTGACATTATTTCCAGCGTGATAAATGACTTCGGTTTGCTCGGTGTGTTTCTGCACCTATGAGATTGTCGAATTATGCAATTATGCAAAAAATGCAATTCAGGTGAGGTTCTGCGTTCGCTCTCGCTATCTTTCTCTCTCTCTCTTTCTGTGTGTGTATGAGAGAGCATGTGTGCTTGCATTTCTGTTTTATTCATTTGTACACATAATTGCTGTGGGAGAGAACTACCTCCCTGGTGCAGTGTGAAGGGGACGCAGGTCATTCATAAACCAGGAAGTCAGCGCATTTCGATTTGACTCACTACAGACCTGCACGCAAACAAACACGATTACATCCGAACCCGCTTTCCACAACAAACACACACAGCGAAATCACTGTTATGCAAAGCTTTTAAATGAACAGAGCACTATAATAGAATCTTTTTAATATAATTATGTTAAACATACTTTAGTGCATGAGTGATTTCATGCTAAACTCTCACAGTTTGGGGCTCTGATTTACTGCCATGCAGAGATGAACGAATCCGGGTTAAATAACTCGATCCTTTAGGCTGCATTTACACTGCAGCTCTAGATGCCTAATTCCGATTTTGTGACTATATCTGATATTTTTCCGATATCTGCATTTACATTATACACAGCAAAACAACCCAATGTAGACGAACTGATCGGAAAAGAAAGCAACAACGGCGCGATAATTAATAGAGTCAATGAACAAAGACAAAAAATATTCTGGATTTTCCTTCTGCATGATAAAAAGGTCGACAAAACAATGATCTCTTTAGGTAAAAAAAAAGAAGAGTCTTTGTTGCAGCCTGAAGAATGTAGCATTGATCGCTACGTTATGAATACCTTTTTTTTTATAGTACGTTAATTCGCATATTTGTTTACAGGCAATACAGATTTTAAACTAACAAAATTATTGAATAGCAAAATACACAATTGCGCTAAATTATATATATCGCTGTTGGTGTCCACCTGAGTTGAAGTCATGCGCCACTGTCGCTTATTCAATGGCCTTTGATCTGCTAATGCAAATATCCGATTTATATACCATTTATTACCACATACAAATGAGGCCTAAAACTGATTTGAAAATATTTTAATTCATGCATGCTCGAAGGAGGGAAGGAAGAAAGGATAAATGAAAAAATAAGTTAAGATATGTGAAAGTAATAGAGGGATTATAAGTGAGAAAGAAAAAGTAAAAAAAGGGGATAGTGAGTTTGATAGGATGATAAAAGATGAAGGATAATGGAAAGAGGGAGATAATGGAGATTGGATTATGAGTAAGGAAAGATAATAAAGTAACTTAAATGAGTGAGAAGGTTGGAGAATTATGAGTGAAGGGGGGGATAAGTAAGGATGGAGGAGAAGAAGGATAAGGATGAGTGAGGGAATAGAGAGATAAGTAATTAAAAATGATGATGAGGATAAGTGAGAGAAGAAGAAAAGCTGACAGCATTAACAAGAAGTTGCGAAGGCTTTCTCTCTCTCTCTCTCTCACACACATACTGTCTCTGTCTATCTGTCTAACAGACTTTTTTTCTTACCAATTTAGATTTCTCCAAAATTTATTTGTGAAAAGTTAGACTTGTGTTTTACGTGATAAGCTAATGGGCAGAGTAATAACATATTGTGAAACTTTATAAAAACTGTATTTGTAAAAAATATATGTATGTAACTATATTTTAAAATATATTTTAGTAGATCTTGCCATTTTGTATATTTTAAAATATATTTTAAATAGTTTTTTATCATACAGGTTATGTGTGTGTGTGATTACAACACCTGTATGTTTTATTAACACACTAAATCTCTAAAATCTTCCAATTTGTTACTTCTCCCATTTAATGCTTTTTATTTATTTGGTTTTGGACAAAGTAGGCAAGGGCGAGTGCTTCCTGGGGTGTCTTTCTCCTGAAAAAAACCCTAAAGGTCTCTTTTTTTGCGCACAGGATATAATGGAATCTTTATCGAGACATCAATCTGGAGAGGATATTAATTCCCTGGAGTTATTTCCTCTGCTCGTTTTAGAGAATATACTGTAATCTTTCAAGACACAGGAACGTTCGGTGCTTAAAAATACTGACACAATAGATTTGAATTTCCGGAGTAATCGGTAACAATTACTTTGCTCGACTAATCCGGAGTTCTCTGAGGCACAACGTTTTAATCCAACGCCACTTTACACAAACATTACACAATTCTACCATGAAAAAAAAGAGAAACCTCAGGAAGTCTGTAAATACCAGAACTCAGTAGGTTGACACACACTTTTGAACTGAGTGAGGTGCCAAAGCAGGGCTTGAGTAATTGTAATTGTTTTATCTGCTCACTCACTTAAAGGCTTTCTCACGTCTTAATCCTGTCTCCCTGATTCACTCGTAATCAGCAGACGGTTTCATCTGTCACTCAACGCTCTGATATGATCTTCAGCTTTAATCCCCGCTCTCAGAGATAATGAACAGCTTTAGAACAAATGTAATTAAACCTGAATGAACAGTAAAGTCTCTCAACACCCAGAGGGCCAGTAATTAAAAAAGGACCAGTTGTTAAAAGTCTTACATGCAGCTGAAAGACTTTGAAAGATACATCTTCAGGGGGAAAAATAACATGCAGGATTTTGTGTATTCAATAAATAAGATGTCATCTTATACACACCTCATAGGCGGGTTTAATTCCTAAAGCATTCCATTTTTCAACATTTTGCTTTCTCCACAGACACAGAAATAAACAATTCCATCTGGCTAGAATGTACACACAAATCAGTATGTTGTATAACTGTAGGAGGTATGTGAGTTTATACCCTGTCAGGCCACCAGAGGGCATTAGTCGAAGTTTATGTTATCTATTCGTTCTGTGTTATGAGCTAATCATGTGAGTCTTGTCATGTTTTAACCCTGTCCTGTCATTGATTGGTTTCCAAATTGTCTTGTTTGATTAGCCCCCCCCCACCCCCATTAGTCATATATATATAACTATAGCCCCATTTTTTCAGTCTGTCTTGTTTTGCTTTCGTTAATGTAGCACATAGTTGCCATGCCATGTCATGCATTTGTGTTAAGCCCTGTTACATTCCTAGCATCATTGTTACTTTGCATCTATCTCGTTTGGATTTGTTTTGTGTTCTTTACGTTAAATCTTTTTTGCTCAAATCTCTATTTGTGACAATAACCATGTAAACATGTACAAATATAAACAGTATGTATAAATAAGCCAACGTTGGCACTTAATTATGCTAATAACATTTACACCAGGGAAATCAGTGTCCACAGTATACAAAGGGCGAATCTCGTTATCCAAAGGGAAAATCTTTTCCTTATGATAAATCTGTCCTTATTGCTAGATCTGTTTTAACTTCATAAAAAGAAGAAGAATACTATAAAATTATGTATAACGGTCAAATACTGTAATTGTCCTTTATATTAGAAACTAGGGTTGCTGTGTGTCTGACTAAATGGGTAAGATGATTGTGCAATTAAACTGGTGGTTGCATGAGGTTAGAGTGCATGGCTGCCATGTATAGTGGCTGTAAATTAACAGGAATTGTGGAGTTGGGCACTGTGACATTCTTTTAGATTGTCAATGATTAGATTATCATCGTTTTTTGTCCTTTTATAATTAAAATTTTTGATGTGGAACATCTGCAAAACAAAATATCACTTACGATAAGTGACTTTAAGCAAACTGTTTTTTTCCCCTTAAATTACTGAAAAAAACTTTTTCCCTGAAAACTTATTCGTAACGTTCTGTCTGTGATATAATGGCTGATATCACAATTTAGCGTAACACAAGCTTCTAAAATCTCCTATCATCGCCTCCTCACCCTGGAGCTTTTGACAGCAGCAATTTGATTTTGTTGAAGATAAAACCTTCTTACCACTGATCCTAAGAAAGAAAGTGCCCACCGAGATCAAAAGATGGAAGAAAAACAAGATCAAAGAGCAGGCTGGTAGACAAAAGAGAAGAATTGTAAAAGTGGAGTGTAAAAGAGGGAGTGAGGTTTCAGAGAATTCTAGCAGCCTCCTCTGTAACATTATCCTGGTTCTTATCCATGTCAGGACTCCCTTCTACTCCTGGGTGGCTCGCTTTTCTACTGTTTTGAAATGCAAACACTTCTGGGCTGGAAAACTACTTTCTATTACTCTTACACACAGATGTGTTCATAAAGTCTTGCTTTAATGCAAACACTTTGAGACGGGTCAAATTGTAACTGTAGAATATTCGTATGTCCTTCAGGATGTTTGACTACCAGCGCGTCCCATCAGCAGTACCTGCTCTGCCCCACAGTTCCAGCCTGGTTAAGAGAGCCCGCTTATCTTCTTCCAGGCAGAGACGTAGCCGAGACCGCTTGTCCAAGAGCACCTCCTCTAGACCCCACTCTGTCAGCAAAGCTAAGTGTAGGTGAACACACACTCCATCAAACACACACACACACGCACACACATTTCAAAGCCAACCTGTAATTTTCACAGCAGCTGTCCCCAAGTCAAAAGGTTTTAGTTGTATACTAAAGTCAAAGGCAAAACAAAGGCAGGCAAAGTTTTTAGAGCTAAATCTGATGGGTATTTTGACCCCACCACATCACTGACTATTTAAAAAAACAAAGCTTAATCTTCATTAGCAGCCCAAACATCTGAGAGAGCAAAAATGGGCTCTTATCCAAAGCTTAAATGTATTTTTAATGCAACTAAACAGTTGAGGGTTCGGGGCCTTGCTGGGGGGCCCAGTGGTGGCAGTTTGATGGTGCATGAAATTAAACCAATGATCAGCGAAGCACTAACAGCTCAAAACCTTGAGACTGAGAAACTGAGACACTCCCCCGTCCGCCATCTTTCTCTTTGTTTCTACTTTTTTTGAGCTTTTTATTAACCACCACTGTGGAGTGACACGTGAACAAAATGCTCAATTATGAACAAGGACACAACACAAAATATACAGTATTAGGGCAGAACAATGATGACTTGACCCTGTTACTCAAAACCCATAGGGGGCACAAACATTTGTCCTATATTTTACAATATAATTCTCATATAATTTCGAATTTATTTTTAGTGCTTGATTTCTGTGTGTTGATTGCACATCGTGATCTCGGATGAGTTTCCAGAACCTCCTATTTTTTTTAGATCTTTTCCTCCTTTAACGGAGTCAGCCCTATTATAGCATGCCATTACACTGAATTAACAGAGCAGAAAGAAGAGCATGTAATGGTTCACAACATGCTGTTAGCAGCTCGGCTGGTCTCGGGTCACTTCAGTGTCTCAGAGCATGCTTCGACTTGTTCACCAAATCGCTCTATAATTCTATTTCTACTTTTTTTCTCATTTACTTCTTTAATGTTTATCCTCTAACCTCATGGCATGTTTCTCTCGCCAATCATTTACACTGGGGTACAGATTATTACGCTGCATTCGAAACCACATACTACTTAAATACTTAGCACATTTGAGTTAATACATACTTCCCGACCATTAAAAAATTAAGTTCAACATAGTATAATTATGTAAAGTGGAAGTGGTAGCACAGTGTTTAAGGTGTTGGACTGCTAAGTGGAAGATCGGGGTTCGATTCCCAGCACCATCAAGCTGTCACTGTTGGGCCCCTGAGCAAGGCCCTTAACCCTCAATTATTCAATTGTTTCTAACGTAATAGCATCTGTATCGACCCAAACTCAGTCAATATTTCAGCAAAAAAATGGCTGTTTTATGGGTTGTTTATTTTATCTTTACTCTAACCTTTTGCTTAAAGTGTAAATCTCGATCTTCTGCCTCTGCAGTGAAAATGGAGGAGCTGCAGACTATAAAGCGTGAGTTGACAACGATAAAGGTGCAGATTGATGGCCTGCTGGACAGCCTGGACAGGATGGACAGACAAAGGCAGGAGCATACAGGTTAGTCGTTTACATTATAAATAAAACATAGATATAGAGACTTTAACTGGCTGTAAAGTGAATCAGTTGAGCTTATGTTGCCCCCTAGTGTTTATCTCTATAGCTTGGGCTTATTGCACAACTGAGCCTTACTTATTAAATGGTCATGATGCTTTTTTCAGTTTAAGTCTACCTAAAAATCTTTTTAAAAATGCAACTTATATGGGTGTGCATGTCTGCGAGGAAGTAGGAGAAGGTGTGGCAGCGCAAAGTAGGGGAGAAAGGAGGGGGCAACTGAAGTGGTGGCACAGTGGTTAAGGTGTTGGACTGCTACTTGGAAGATTGCCAATTCCCATAACCACCAAGTTGCCACTGCTGGGCCCCTGAGCAAGGTTCTTAAAATCTCATAGGATAACAAAACTCAGTCTCATGAATAATAATGAGACACTGAGGCATCATAGATGTATTTTAGTCCTTAGTCACTTCACGATGTAGAGGACAAAAACAGTGCAAGCAAAGCTAAAAATTTGCTAATTTTCCCTACAATTAATGCTAACATTGTTTTTTAATTATGTTTAACACCCATGAATTTGTTAAAATCTCAAAAAAATTATTTTAGGGGTTCATAACACTTTAAGTTACCATTTACCCCAAGTGGAATTTCATATCCTACCCTTACTGAATTTGTTTCCATGATAATATTATAATATTAACACTAGAATTTGACAGTATTTTATTTTTAAACATTTATACATATGTTATTTTGATGTTTAATTTTATTTTTAAAATAAACACAATTCTTTCAGTATTCTGCAACAGGAATAACATTTTATAATAGTTATAATTTATTTAATAAAAGCTTCAAAGCTAATACAGATCTTAATAAAATTTCTGCTTTCAAAACGCTCCGAGTGTTTATATTTGTAGTCATTATCTGACTATCATGACACACGTGCAGTTGTGCTTCGGCTACCTGGGTTCGATTCCAGCTCGGGGTCCTTTCGGGTCCGACCTCTCTTTTTTCCCTGTTTCATCTCCCTCTCTCTCACTCTGTCCTATCAATAAAGGTTAAAACAATGCCCAAAATAATTAAATAAACAAATTATTAAACGTTTATTTATTTTTAAGGTGAACTAGAACAAAGGGTTAAAGAATCTCTCAGCAGTTCCATGTTTTCCCCCTTTTTATTTACACCATGATTATTAATCACACTATTAATTCATTAAATTTGCAGAATAATTAGCTGTTTTCCAAATCATTGCTATCGTACCATAAACTAAGCCATAAATCCGATGTGTAATTAGTGAAAAGGCTTCACAGTTGTGTCTGTGTTCACTTTTTAATATGTTTAATCCCTTTTTTTTAATCCACATTCACTTCAGCTCCGGTGATAATAAGTTATTAATGTGTCTAAGTGTGTAAATCAGGCAGTAGCTCAGAGATTTTCTCTATAAAGATTAGCTGAAATACAATCTAAATCTCTACGGCTTTACGTGTAAATGAAGCGATAAAAAGACAGGGAAATAACTTTTTTTTCAGTGCCATATATAGATTTCTTTAGTAGATGAAAAAGCAATATTAGACTGTCAGCTTTGTGGCTTTATGAAAGTTTACTTCAGGGAGTCCTGTCTCCCTCTCAGGTAAGCATTATAAACCAGTTTTAGCCCTAGTGAAGTGGTATTTAACGGAAACTACAAAACTTTTCAATATTTTAAAGCACGCCGAATTTTGTTTTCTTACTGATTTGGATGATAAACGATATACAGTAAATAAAAATAAAGACCGATGTTTGTGAATCCTTCTGATGGCAGATGGAGGGTTTAAATAAGTGACTTTATATATATATATATATATATATATATATATAAATAAAATCTAAATCATTTTATTATTATTTTATTATGGTAACTATAATAAAACATTCTACAGACTTCTGTAAAATAAATACAAGTGGGCCACATTTACATTTTTGGCATTTGGCAAACACTTTTATTATCCAGAGTGACTTACAATAATTTTTTTATCCATCTGAGGAGCTGAGGGTTGAGGGCCTTTGCTTAAGGGACCAGCAAAGTCAAACTCAGTGGTACTAGGAGTCTGCCTAATGGCATAAATGTAAATGTAAACCCATGACCTTCCAATCAGAAGCCCAACAACACCTTCTCTAGTAGGTTATCACTTTATCATGATTTACATCAGGACCTCAATCAAAACCAGATCGAATATTAAAATTTAATACGTCAGATATTCATTTTTTTATGATTTTTAAGATTTAATCCACCAGCAGGATCATCATGATCATCATTTTGAAGATTTATTCCACCCTCAAATGTCATTAGACTGAAATAAACAGTATATGAAACTTCAAATAATTAAAAAAACCCCAGAACAAAACAGTGACATAAGTAATTATTTAGTGGGTTATAACAATAATAAAACAAAAAGGCAAAGTTAGCTTCTTTAGCGACACTTCAGAGCTTCAGAAAATATATGATGTAACTTCTATCAAGAGACCTTAACTTTTCACACTTCTTATGTTTTTGGTTGGTTAAGTAAAATACTTAAAGTTCTAAGTGTTTAATAAGTGCTTAACGAAAAAGCCTAATTTATCATCAGTCAAGTTAAACATTGTCCAACTTTAAATTTGTGCTGCTGTAGCGTGGTATGTTACATGACAATATCAACATGGCCGATGTAGTGCGTCTGAATTTTATTCATACTCCCTGTAACCATATTATATAGAACATACTTTTTAATGGTCTAACTTAACCTAGTGTCCAGCTGGGTCTCCCCCGGGACAGTGAATGCATTGTGGGTAAACCTTCTGATCTACAGAGATGCTAAGTTAAATGTAATAAATACTACAAATAGTAATAGGAAGTTCAGACTGTTTAACTTTTGCATTCGAGAGAGTTTAGGCTTTCAAACATGTCTTCGTGTGCTGCAGGTTCTCCATTTTCTCATAGTGGAAGCTCAGGGGGTTCAACATACCACCCATCCACCAGCAGTCGAGAGGGATCTCCCAGAACCCCCAGCCCACGACGCTGCACTCGGAAAGAGAGTCCGGAGCTGGGAGAGGCCAGCGACGACGAGACACACATGGTGACAAGCTTCATTCCAACTCGGTTCACTCTTTGCTTGCGTCTGTAAAGATAACCAAACAGTAATCAGCTGATATAAAGAACACAGTGCGTGACATGCATGTGTTTGCTTTGCTATCACGGATAAAAAGGAAAAAAAATAGCCTAATAAGAATCGTGACCGCTGTAAATCAAACTGACAGCTGATAAATGCGTAAATGCAAAATTGCACTTTATTTTAATAGAAAAAATAAAACACACTAAAAAAGTTTTTTTCTTCCTCAGAATATACAAAACAACCAACAAACACACAAACTGAAAAGCTGTCTAATCACACCCTTATGAGTTTGACAACCGTGACAGATTTGCTTGATGCAGCATAAATTTCCACTATGATTGCACATTTTTCTATCCAACTACGACACCACACACACACACACACACACACACACACACACACAAAGCACTATATTAGACAGAAAACCCAGTGCACTTTTTCTCCAGAGCAGAATTTTAGACCCTTATATATGAGACTATATATAGACGCAGCTATTATTCCACTACAATTACATGTAATTACCTCGAACCTTTCTGTACCTGGTGGCAGTGACAAACGAAGCACGTTTAGCCTCGGTTAGTTTTTCCTGCGCACAACAGCAAAGCCGCAATTACTCTGCCACTTGTTAATATCACCCAAATCGTTTTCTCACTAAAAAATGCTTTTTTTTATTTAGCAATAGAAATTAAGTACACTATCAGCCCCCTTACACCACCAAGCAACAATTAATTCTAGTCAAATTCAGGTTAAAACTCGCACTGATAGTCGCACTGATTCCCTGAATGTTTACAAGTGTTTCTTGAGTTGATGTCATGAATAAAAAGCTGTGTTATCAGCTCTAGGGCCGCCATTTTAATCACACTTACATTTGAAAGATGTCATGTCAATTGCATTATTAAATAAAAGTGGCCTCCCTCGCTTGCTTGCTTAAAAATGTGTATTTATTTTATATCCTGGTATGCAAATAAGATAAAGCAAATATAAATAAGATTCAAGCAAGTTTTTTTACTTTATTAGATTTAATGACAATGAAAAAAAAAAAATGCAAAAATAATTCTAGCTATTCAAGCCAGGATAATAATTAATTGTTGTTATTAATTTAAACTATACAAAACAGGTTACATAACCACAGTTTAATGTTGTTGTCACAAACCGTTAAACAGTTTTTATTACTTAATAACAAACGACAAAATAAGCAATTAAAGAACATGGAAACATAAAACTATATAACTAAACCAACACAACCAGACCTGAACCGGACATATAACATGAACCTGACCCTGAACCTGACCCTGAACCATGACATGTACATCGACCGTGACATGCAACAAACCAAGACGAGTACAGACTGAAACACAGGGGCATAAATAATTATCCTATTGGGGAGAGAAACAATCAATTAACCTAGACACACCTGAACACATTGAGGAACACCTGACCAAACTAAACCAATAGAAAAATGACACACGGACAGAGGAATCATGTGACAAGACATTAAGCATATAGACTAGAACAGGGCTCAGCAACCCGCAGCTTAGTAACCACATGTGGCTCTTCTATCCCTCAGCTGTGGCTCCCTGTGTCTTTGGAAAAAAAATAAGGATAAATAAAAATGATTTAATTCATATTTATTTTGTTTTGTTGGATTTTTAAATAATTCTGAATTTGAAAACTATGATAATCTTGTAACATAAAAATAAAATGTTTAGTTGTTTTCGCATATGCGTCACAACCTTCGATATGCGACACGCACAGGAATGCCATCCGCGACACTTAGATGAACATGAAAATGTTTGCATTTGGAGTCCTTTTGATCTTCGAATCCACATACATATGTGAGCAGGTCATTTCCAATATTAACTATATAAAAAATAAACATAATTTAACAGTTTACAATCCTGTGTGAAAATGATGGTGACGTTTAATAGCACTGATATGGAGATGCTGTGCGCTTAAGGGTAAACATTACAATAACCATCTCAAATAAATATTTTACATTGTTCAGTAAAATAGTCATTTTTATATTCAAGTTTTCAACAAGAGTTCAAAATATCTTTTGCTGCCAGCAGACATAATGTTCACTGTAGTAGTTTCTTAATTTCATAAACACAAAATAGGTTTATTTTATACAAAGCTTTAAAGTGATATATGCATTTTTTATGCCATCCAGGAATGGCGAGGGGGTAGATCTTTTCCTTGGGCACTGGTTTATCTGAGATTAAGTTAATAAGGTAGACCCACGGCCGGTGTGGTGGTAACTGTAAGGCCCTTCTTGGGCAGAATACATCGGCGTAGTGGGAGCATGCCGCTGGGATGTCCATGGACAGCTTTTTAATGGGGCTCTCTAAACAGGTGGTGAGTACAGGAAGGAGTGGCGTTGATAGTGGTAACAGTGGAAGCACTGTTGACTCCACCGGTGAATCTCTCAGACTTGTAATTGCACCGTCCCCACACAATCATGTATCCTTCCACTGCCACTCGGTCCACAAGTAATCGACAGGAGGTTGTATTCTGTAGCATTTAATCATGGTTTGAGCCCAAGCCGGTTGCAGAAGCTCTGGGTGACGAAATTGCTGGCTCACCCTGAGTCGAATAGGGCATGCGCTGAAATACACAGAGACCCCATAGTGATTTGTACCAGGGTGGTTAGTGGGGATACATGAGCAAAGGACCATTAATACTGTGACAATTAAATAAAATAAATTAAGAAGCAGTTAATGCTTGCATTTCAGCCCTAAAAAAGAAATAATGGAAATTACATAAAATACTAAATATTGATAATAAGATGAACAATCATGTCTTTGTGTAAGTATTGGCACCCACAGTTAAGCCACACTTTTTTTATTTAATTATTTCCAGTCAATTAACTAAGATATTAATGGAAAACTTTTCTAAATCCATGTCTAATCAAGAATTGGAAAAATTCTATTGATGTTGAAGGTTTTTTAGAAAAAAACTATTTAAGACAAAGAATTTTTTTGTACAGAATGACAAGCAAAAAAACAATCAAACGAGATATTTAGTGGTGCCTCTACGATATTTAGTGGTGCCACATTTCTCCCAATCTCCCGCTAGGAGTTCTTGTTGTTTTCCCAGCTGTTTGGTCTATTTGAGTTCCTCCATGAATGATGAGAACTTCGTTTCTCTTAGCGAGAGCCCATATGTTCGAGAGGAGAGGCTCAGCAAGAGCCGATACTTCTCTCTCTGTCATCTCAGCATGACTTCGTTCTCAGTAGTAATGCGGCGCCGCTGGGAAAAACCCACTGATGTGAGATCCAACGCTGTGACTCACTGGTCTGGTTCATTTGGAGCTGCCTGTAAAGCTCTGTGCTCTCTATATGATGACTGTCATCAGGTTGCATATACATGTTGGAGTGTCTGTGCTTGTAGTAAAGACTGTCTGTGTTTTTGTGTTTTAGATGAACCATCACAACTCTGACATAGAGGACGAAATGTAAAAAGGCACAGCTCAGGTAACTCACACACACATGTACACATAGAATAGAATAGAATAGAATAGAATAGAATAGAATAGAATAGAATAGAATAGAATAGAATGAACACACTGGTATAAGAGCAAGATTACAATGTAATAGACTCACTGTTGGATTTTTACAATACAGTAAAGTTATACAAGAAATAGATATTACAAAAAAAAAAAATAAAAAAAAATAAATAAAAAAAAAAAAAAAAAAAAAAAAAAAAAAAAAAAAATATATATATATATATATATATATATATATATATATATATTTATAATATAAGTATATTTTACATACAAAAAATATACTACAGAAATAAATATGTTGCAGATATTACACTTGTTGGCCCATAAAGCTTAGAATTTAACTTTAATCTTATAAATTGAAATTTGATGTATTAGAATGCATTAAAATCTTATATATCACAGCGACTGGTCCAAAACGGGTTTTTATTCATTTAGGTTTGCTTTTATTTTTATAACAGCAGCAACAACAATTGTTCTAGCAACTAGTTCAAAATCAAGTTTAACCCAGCGTTTTTTTTTCTTTCTTTTACCTTTCTTTTTCTTTCTTTCTTCCCTTCTTTTAATTATTTTATTCTTTCCTTTCTTTTCTTCTATTCTCCTTTCCTTTCTTCAACCAGCTTTCTTTCAATCCTCCTTTCTCTTTCTCTCTCTCTCTCTCTCTCCTCGCTCTTCCTTCCTCCCTCCCTCCATAGTTTTACATTAATTCTGCTGACAAAATGAAATAAGACTTATGGGACGTTTCTAATCAGTATAAACAGATGAATGTTTAATAATGTGTGACATGACAAAGACATTCAGTATTGAATAAGTATAAGTGGAATTTAATAATTTTAGTAAACGTCAGGTTTCATATTTACATTTATTAAGGCAACATGAACGCAGCAACAATGGCTGAATATCACTGAGCTCTAAATCACTCTTTTATTAATGTTTCTTAATTCCTCGTTCTTTCTACACCATTAACTTAATCCAGCCTGCTGATTACTGCAGTGGCAATAAACTGAAATGTCGGGTTGGCTCATAAAATAAAGTAACACAGGAACTTACAGGCTCTTAATTAAGATAATTATATACTAATGATCTGAAGCTGCAATTCGGCTCAATGCTTTATCCCCAGAGGAGAGTTTCTGGAGCTTTCTCACTCCTCCGTTTTTCTCACTCTACTGTCTTTCTCACTCTTCTGTCTTTCTTACTCTTCTGTCATTTTCACTTTTCTGTCTTTCTTAGACTTCTCTGTTTGTTTTTTCTTTCTTTTATTTATATATTTTTTTATTCTCTAATCTTTCCGTCTTCCTTTTTTTTCTTTTAGTCTTCCTTCCTTTTTTCAATCAGCTTCTTTCTTTCTTTCTTTCTTTCTTTCTAAATTCTGATGTAATTTACAGTGTGTATGGATAATAAACTGCTCAGAACAGTCCTTCTGTAAGAGGATTTTAACATTAATTTTTTTCTTTGGCCTTCAGAAATGCTCTCCGGAGTGATGTAGCATGTCAAAAGAGCCTCACATGCAAAAGAAGAAGAGCCCACATTTGTCTCCACGGCAACAACAACACAACAATACAACAACACGTCCCACGCAGCACATCCAAATAATCCTGGGTCTTATCAGTGTGTAATTAATTTACATTAAATTCACAAAAACAATTATTTTCAGTAGCACTTTGTACAGATTGTACAGACGCTCATTTATGTGTGTAGTGTCTTTCTTTCTTTCATGTCTACCAATATCCTTTCTTTTCTTTCTTGTTTGTGTCACCTTCCTCCCTTAACCTATTTCCTTCCTTTTTTTTCTTTGTCTCTTTTTCCATTTTCTTTTTTATCTGTTCCTTCTTCCCTTTCTTACTTCTTTCTCTCTGCCTCAATCCCTGCTTCCTTTTTTCCGTCTTTATTTATTTATTTTTTCACCATACTTACTTCTATGTCTATAAACACTCAGGTGTTTGGTTAAACTCCAAATGCGACACAACACTTTTCCAGATTCTCTTCTTCTGTTTTCATGGCACTTCAGTCTGAACGTAACCGTGTGGGTCAGCGTAAAATAATGTGTAATATTGTACAATTTGTTTTTCATGTGTTTCTCGCTGTTGTATTTTATTATCCTTTTTTCTTTTTAATCTTGAAAAAGAGAACAAATAAATGACATATTGAAAACTCTTTCATTAGAGGCGACATGCTGTTTGTAAGAAATGAGCCATTTTTTCTCCTCCCGCATTCACATTCGACTTAATTCACAGAAATAAACATGATTGACATGTTGGTAATAAGACATTTTTGTAGAATTTCGGTTTGGTCATTATATCGCAGTTGGTTCTTATAATCACTCAGAAGCAATCACTGGAAGTAGATCTACCTCTGGGTCCAATACAAAAAAATGGAATCTTTTTACCCTGCAGGTGCACAGCACTCGCCATGAGGCGTCAATCATCTCTATACCAAACCCGCAAAGAAAAGACGCAACAAAAAAGACCAATTTGCATGAGGTCTTAAACACAGAGAGCCAATTTGCTCCAGAATGTGTTAGTGAACTCAGTGTGTTGTATTCACAATTAGTAGAGTTGTATAAAATGCCCAAAAGCATTACTGAGTGAAGGCACAGTGTAGTTATTGTCAGGAGAAGTGTTGAAAAAAAAGCTCTCTTGCACAAATTCAGATGGTTCAGCCACAATAGCACGTCAGTGAAATTGTTGTTTATTGACAGTGGCTGTATTTATAGTCCCCCAAAGTGCATGAAAAAATGTACCAGTACCTACAAAATAACCATCAAAATAAGGAAAAAAGCAAAACTATCGAACAAGAGGGAGAAAAAAAATAAATAATAATAATAAATATATATATATATATATATATATATATATATATATATATATATATATATATGTGTATATATAAACGTTTTCATACCCCTTGAACGTTTTCCACCTTTTGTCACCTTACAAACCTAAAGGTACTCTATTCAGATTTTTTGTAACAGACCAACACAAAGTAGAACATAATTGTGGAGTGCAACAAAAATGATACATGGTTTTCAAAATCTTAAGCAAATAAAAATCTGAAAAGTGTGGCGTGCATTTGTATTCTGCCCTCCTGTACTCTGATACCCCCTAAATAAAATTAGTTAAAATTAGTTAAAAGAGTTCACCTGTGTGTAATTTAGTCTCAGTATAAATACACATGCTCTTTGTTATTCCGGCTCACAGTCGCCACCATCACTTGGAGACAATTAAGGCAGTTTCTCTGTCTTCTAAACGGCCATGCGAACAAGACCACAGAAACTTTGCTGCAGCATGGGTAACCTACTGGTCTATCTGGTCGGAGGAGAACTGACCCCCAGACTCAGCCTGGTTTTTCCCGAAGGTTTTTTTCTCCATATTGTAATAACGTTTTGGTTCCTTGCCGCTGTGACCTCTGGCTTGCTTAGTTGGAGACTCTAAATTTATAGATATCAATCAAATTGAGTGTTCTAATGAATGTTTAATATTGTCTTTCTGATGTATTTCTGTAAAGCTGAACACTCCTGTTTGCTAAAAGCGCTATATAAATAAAGGTGACTTGACTTGACTTGACTTGAAGACCTCAGTCGTTTGTTAGAGAACACTAGTGAACAAACAGCATTATAAATATTAAGGAACTCAACAGAAAGGTCAGGGATAAAGTTGTGGAGTTCAGGGTTAGATTATAAAAAATATATCAAGCTTTGAACATCTCAGGAAGCGCTGTTCAATCCATCAGCCAAAAATAGTAAAAGTATGCCATAACTGCAAACCTACCAAGACATGGCTGTCCAGCTAAACTGACAGACCAAACAAGGAAAGCACTGGTCAGAGAAGCAGCCAAGAGGCCCATGGTCACTCTAGAGGAGCTGCAGAAATCTCCAGCTCAGGTGGGAGAATCTGTCCACAGGACAGGCATGTACTTCACAAATCTAGCCTTTATGGAAGAGTGGCAAGAAGAAAATCCATTGTTGAAAGAAAGACATAAAAAGTCCTGTAGAGGACACCGCTAACGTGGAAAAAGGGGCTCTGGTCAGATGAGGCCAAAGTTAAACTTTTTTTTTTCAGAAGGGACAGGAAAGCTGGTCAGAGTTGATGGGAGGATGGATGGAGCTAAATACAGGGCAAAACCTGTTGGAAGCTGCAAAAGGCTTGAGACTGGAAAGGAGACTCACCTTCCAGCAAGACAATGACGCTAAACATACAGCCAGAGCTACAGTGGAATGGTTTGGATCAAAGAATATTCATGTGTTAGAATGGCCCAGTCAAAGTCCAGACCTGAAACCCATTGAGCATCTGTGGCTCCCCCATCCAATCTGGCTGAGCTTAAGCTATTTTGCTAAATAATTTTGATCTTTAGATGTGCAAAGCTGGTAGAGACATACCCCAAAAGAGGTGGCTCTAAGTATTGAAGCAGGGGAGACTGAATACAAATGCACACCTATAACATTCATGGGGTTTTTTTGGTGTCATGTTCATGTTTTGTCTTTATTTTTTGTTAAGTTTGTTAGTTAATGCTTTTGGGTTCTTGATTCACATTTTGTTATGTTTAATTATTGTTATGTCAGTTTTGCTTTAATGCTTTTGTTTACTTTCTGGTTGGTCTTTGTCATGTGATCCCTGTTCCTCTTCTCTCCCTGTCCCTGCTTCACCTTGTCCTTTTGTCTTATTGTCATTGTTAAGATTGGTCATATGTTTATGTCATATTGTTTACAGGTGTTCCTTGTTTAGTCTTGTCTTTGTGGTTTGTTGCTTTCTGTACCACTTTGGTGAATTTTTGTTCATGTTGAGTTTCATGCTAATGTTCTTGTTTGTGTTCGTGTCTAGTCAAGTTTGTCACACTTGTCAATGAACTGCACCTTGGGTTTTCAAAATACGTCTCGTCTCACCACACTTTTCAGATTTTTATTTGCTTAAATATGTGAAAACCGTGTATCATTATTGTTAAACTTCACAATTATGTGCTACTTTGGTCTATTACATAAAATCTCCATAAAATATTTTTTGAATTAAAACAGTTTCATTTTAATCATTAGCTGAAATGTTATTTGTCACTGGGGAATTAGTTGCTAGCTCCATTTTTGAATCTATTATAAAACTGGCCTTAGCAATCGAATTGTCTGAGTCGGCTTGCTACATGAAATGACTGGGATTAAGTAGAAAGTTGAATCAACCGTTTTTTGTGCAAACACTTGCTTGCACATGCAGCAGATGTTTCATCAATAAAACCACTAGCCACGTTTTAACAAGTAATGTATCAACCACTAATGTAACAAAGTAAACGACCAGGCCGTTGATTGCTGGGCTGAGACTTTATTTTTTTTTTTGTCAACGTACACAATACAGTAATGTATCAAGTAAAAAGTTAAGTAAACTGAAGTAAGCGACAGGCTAAACTGATTAAAATAGGGGGCGAACAAAATGAGACCTTTAATTTTTTTTTTTTGTCAGAAAGTGACCACTAATCGCTACACCATATATTAAGCCAAAATATTTTTAAGTTAAACATATGTTTTAAAGTTGGGGGGGGGGGGGGGTGGTATAAGCAAAATAAATTGAGAAATTTACTAAAATGTTAAATAGTGTTAGAACAAAATAAAAATTGACAATAATGAAAAATCATGATATTTGACAACATGGTGTTCGACTAAGTACCATATATATTAGATTTGCCATTTGTGTTCTTATTAAAGTTGGGGGGGGGCTGTAACGTATTTTTAAAAATAAAATTATTATTGTATTTTTAAATATTATCACCTTTGACAATTAGTTTATTTTTTTAACTAAAGGCCTTGCTCAGGGGCCCAGCAGTGGCAGATTGGTGGTCCTATGAAATCGATGTGCAGATGTTATCTAAAAAAAATCATTTAGGTACATGACAACATGCAACCATTAAATAAAAAATATATATATCTGGAGCAGTTGTGTCTCTTTTCTTCAGCATTAAGGTATAGGAATTAACCTTTGCTACCATTAAACTGATGTTAGACGTGGACAGTTTAACTAATCTACAATAAGTCAGAGTCAGGACCTTCTTGGCTTTTATTGTTTTATCTGTCTGTTGAAATAAACTTCCACAGTGGTTGAAGATAAAATTTGATATGCTCACAAACAAGCACCTGCAGGTCTAAGAGCGCAGAAACAGATTTAATATCAACATAAACTTAAAAGTGACACATTTTTCGTGGAGAAAATTAATTGATATTGGAACCATTTTAGAAAAGTAGAATTTAAAGAGTGTCTACTTTTATCTGGGCTTTATATTAATCACCACTGTGGAGTGGGGATTTATATTAATCACCACTGTGGAGTGGGGCATGACACGACACACTTACAGGCACAAAGTCCATATTTTTAAACTCTTTTAACTCTTTTAAGTTTTGACTAAAATATATGATGTGTTTATTTTAAGCCTTTTTGTGGCAAGGCAGGTTTTTTGACCAGCCAATCGGGAGCGTTATCCAAGTCACGTGACTTACTAGTTCCAACTTCCTGGAAAAAAAACCCCAGATTTTATCCAATCTAAGAAGTTGTACACGGATTTGTTTTGAATTTTTTTCCGTTTCATGCATGGACACTTGCTAAACTTTATTACAAAAGCTTTCAATTTTTTTTTTTTATTTGTGTTTAATAAGTTCGCACGTGCGCTTTGCACTGATAGGTGAGTGACAGATAGGTGAATAACCTGCAGGCTTTTACCCGGATTCAAACCGACACCCTGTCAACTGTGAGTAAAATTCTGTATTTTTCTAGTAATCAGCTGTTTTAGTAGCATGATTATAGTATATTAGCATATATATATATATATATATATATATAATAGATATATATATGAACTAATACAATACTAAATGCCCTTTTCATGCTCATTCTGTAGGTTATTACAAGCTGTCAAAGAAGACGAGAAGTACGCATGCGCAATAGACTGCAGCACGTTAAAGATCATATCTTAGCAGCAAATCAGGTGAAACTATTAAAAATCGCAAGCTGTGTCACAGTTGTTTTATCCATAAGTTTAGGACACATTTTTATGTTTAGACATAGAAATCTAAAAAATACAGAACCATGCATGTACAGAGGAAAATATAAACATAGTGGCTGCGTCCGATACTACATAAGCATAGACTACATTTAAGTAAGTAAGTAAGTAAGTAAGTGTGTACTTCCTGACCGTTAAAGAGGTACGTTCTATATAGTATTATTACGGGTAGTATGAATAAAATTCAGACACACTACAGCCGCCATGTTGATATTGACACATGACATGTGACATCAGAGCAGCGCGAATATAAAGTTGAATAATGTTCTAAACACTGAATAACGTGTAAACTTGAATGCTGTTATACGTGTTTAATTCAACTACAATGAACAGTGTTTTTTTATAGGCACTTAAAGTTACTTCAAGCACTTGAAAATCATGGGATAGTAAAATAGAGTGGCAGGCGGTGCATTTGGTACCTGGGGTACTTACCCGACTGATACAGATTCTGAAGGCCCTGGGAAGATTAGATTAACATGGCAGCACAGAGAAACTGAAATCTGATTGGACAAAAAAAATCTAACATTTACATACACGTACTGGAAACAGTGCAGCAAAAGAAACACTACGAAATGAAGAGAATAAACTGTTGGGAATAATACAATTTAATGGAACAAATATTAGATTTTAGGTTGTAAATGTAGGTCAGTCCTTCTGATAGTGTTGCTGCACAACACTGGTAAAGTGTACATCATATGCACACATTAAAATCTGGGTGGAAGTAGTTGATCATCTAGGTTATAATATACAGGCAGGATATTATATACACTGCTACTCGGCTGCTATGTTACTACCACCGTAGTAAACAGCTACAATGACAATGCTTTTGTAGTCTCCGCCTTAGACGTCACGCCCACAAACCAGTCTGAACACTATTAAGATTTTAAAAATCAGCCTGATTGGTTGGATTCTAACAGATTTAGAGAAGACACGTGTCATGTTTATTCAGCATATTTACTCCTACAGCACCACAGTACATTCTATTTTCTTTGAAGTGTGGTGCCCATAAAATAATTTTTATTTATAGAGACCATTTTTGTTAGCAAGTCCAGTCCAGTCCTTCTGAAGCTCTGGCCAAGCGTGTCTAACCTTGATTCTTTGTTGTAGTGTTCAGAAATGAGTGCTCTGACAATAAGTCCCCTCACCACCCATGTGCTGAACACAGGCCGGGGCATTCCAGCTGTGAACATGACCATCATGCTGTACTTCCTGGATCCTATGACATCAGCTTGGATCCATTCAACAACAGGGTAAACAATAGCACTTTGGTAAAATTTATTTTCATTTGTTAGCCAATCTTGTCAATTTAAAAACCGAATGAATCGGTGTCCTATAGAAGTACAAACAGTGATGGACGATGTCCAGGTCTCATCACTGGGGAAGCCTTTGTTCCTGGTACCTATAAGATGCGCTTCGAGACCGGGCAGTACTGGGAGGCGCTGGGGGAGACCTGCTTCTACCCGTATGTGGAGGTAATTGGGGAAAACTCAGAGGGGCTATCAGACTAGAGGGGCTGTTCCTTTTTTCGGTCAGCTATTAGGATTTATTAAGCTATTAAGATTTAACCACAACATTGATAATTTATTTGTTTATTTATTTTTTTATTATGTTATTAATCATGCATTTTGTAAATTTTTTTACATTGGAGGCAGACATTTTTGTAAGCCTTTTTAAGTTTGTTATCCTAAAAATTCTGGAGCCACATATTACACATAAAGACCACCAATTTTCATGAACTAATTGGTCCTTTACAAAGTATCTGTAAACTCACATACCCCAAAGTACAGTATTGGAAAGGTGCTTGCCAGGCAATAAAACCATCATACAATAGGCTATTGGAGTGATTTACTAATCTGGATTTTGGCTTTCTCCTGTACGATGGCTCTGAATTGTCAAAACACCTCCCAAAATACTTGCTGAGATACTGAGATACTTGATGAGAAAAACACAAAACATCTAGCCTGAGTTTTTTTGTGTAACGTGAGGTCGTATTTTTTTTTTTTTACAAGCGCTAATTTCAGACTCCGAATTTACATGCTAAGTGATTTAAAGGGCAGCACAGAACAAAAAAAAAATATTATAAATAAGATTTAATCTAAATTAGTTTTTTATTGTTTTATTCATGTAGTGTTTTTTTCCCCCCGGATTTTAAAATACTCCATTTGATGCCAATTAAACTGTATTTACTATAAACTATCTGTTAAAATATCTGTTAAATTTTACAAAAATAACTTTTTTCAAATTACATAAAACTTTATTAATTATATAATTTGTGATTGATAAATTGCATAAGTCAAAACATATCACAAAGATAGCATTAGTCCTTACAAATAAATAAACTAAATTTCTATTAAGGTACTTTAATTGTCCCTCTGTAAAAGTTCCTTATTTTAGAATTAATAATCTATGTATTATTTGTATTATCTTGTGAACAAATTTGGATAAATAAAGACTTAAAAGCACTTATGTATATTGCTCTGGACCCTACAATTTGGCTATTCTTTATTAAATACCAATAATTTAAAGAAGAACATTTTATTTTGATTTAGGAACCATAATATTTCTTTGAACTCGCAAAAACCAGTGAAAAACCATTTTGACCCAGAGTATGATCATTAGTCTTAGTCATGCTGTTAATCCGAATTTCTAAAACCCCCTGCAGATTGTCTTCACCATCACTGATGCTTCTCAGAAGTTCCACATCCCCCTGCTCCTCAGTCGCTTTTCCTACAGCACTTACAGAGGAAGTTAACAACCGCAGCTCAGCTCAGCGCAGGAACCAAACTGATTCATGCTGATCTGCCTCATCTTGCTGCCGGGCTAAAGCTCATCTCCCCACCTCTGTTACACTACGTGGCAGATTCAGTGTATCAAAATAATCTAATATATATTATATTATATTCTATTATATTATATAAAATTAATAAAAACCTACAGGTCTGCAGTCTGATCTACAGTATTTTTGATCTACGGTCTAACTCTCTTACTCTGACAGTTAAATGTTGTTAATATTATTTTAATGAATTCCATGTTAAATAAAAAAAGGCTTTTGTGCTTAAAACTTTTGGCATAAACCTCAGTACCCTTGTCAGAGATAATGAAATAATAAAGTAAAATAAGTATGAAATGATCTCAAATCCTAAAATGATAAAGCATTGCATCTTTCTTGCTAAAGAAAATGTTTGATTTTGTGTCTATTTCTTAAACACCCATTACTACTACTTGTTTTTTGTCTGTGCAGTTAAATTCCTGTAACAGAAGCTATAGGATAATTTTCTATAATAGCATCTCTTACATGAGAAATTCTAATTAACAAAATTACAATTACATCCAACCCCAGGGTATTTTTCCAAATGAGAAAAGACGTTTTTCCTTCTGAACTGCATAAATTTGATTTAATTAAAAAGGTTTTAATAACCGTGGTGTTGCATTCACAAATAAACAAAACACTGTTTAACTAAAGAAAGGTTTCTGTATGATATGAAGCAAGTTACTTTAACCTGTGAGGTTTTAAAGAATTTATCTTCTGTGTTTTTATACCATAGTGTAACTGAATACTGGAATCTGATTGGTCATTTATTTCTTTGTAAAATCACAACTGACATAAATTGAAGGTTTATAATAATGCACTCGTTCTCATACTTAATTGTTTGATTCTGGGTATTTAAAGTCAACTTCTGCTTTTGATCTGCATTTTTGTAGTTTACTTTTCATGAATATATAAAGAAAACTTATAATTTGCCGGCAGTATTTCGAACCTGTGGCTTACCTTGTTTACCTCAACTAGACTAATTTTCTAGCTGTTAAAGATTTGTAAGTTTGGTTAGACTGAACGCTTTTATGTATTTCCACATACACAAGCTGGAAACTGTTGAATTGTTGAAAAATGTTCACAATCAACTAATTTATTTATTTGAGGTTTTTTTTTATAGTATTTGACCTTGTAATCTTTTTCTGGACTAAATCTAATTCATCACCTTGTACAACGCATACATACCCCACATGCTGTACCCTTATAAAATATACCTTTATTCGTCCCACAATGGGAAAGTATCTGATTGGTTCTTAAAACATAATTTATTCATTTGACCCAGTTACGACCCAATTTTATATCAAATCAATATCATTTTATATATATATATATTATATAGAGAGAGAGAGAGAGAGAGAGAGAGAGAGAGAGAGAGAGAGAGAGAGAGAGAGAGAGAGAGAGAGAGAGAGGAGGCGGTCACTAGGAGGCGGTCACTAGGAGGCGATTCTTGTCCTAGAGTCAAATATGACACTGTGGCTATTGGGAGACAAATTGACTCTCTTGGCGCTGCCTATGTTTCTATAACGACTTTCTTTATAAAGTCATAATAAGGGGATTGTGTGGCAAAAATGTTATATAGTCTAAGACTAATAATAACAGGATTTTTAAGTATCTTAAACAAAATCTTAAGGCCTATAATCACTAATAAGTTAACACGACAATTTTAGAATTTAACGCCATGTTATTAAAAATGTATAAAAATAAGAATAGTATTTATATATTTTTTTTTACAGCATTTGCTGTAAAATATATTCCTTTACAGCTTGTATCTGTTTTAAGTGGTTTCCCCCCAGAATTTCTTCTTTCTGTAACACATTTGAATTTGCAAATGATTATGCTAACTGAATATGCTAATTTTAATGCCCCCCCCCTTTAAAGCTAATAGTGCTTTATTTGGCAAGATATTCCAAAACCTATATTCCTGTAAAAATAATTGTTACTTAATATTTGGGGGGGGAAACTGTTTTAAACGGTTAAAAACTTTAAACTGTTGAAAGGAAGAATAATTGCATCTTTATTATCGTGCATTTCTATGGAAGGACTGTTCGATTGCTCTGTGTGTGATTACTTCAGCCTGACGGGCTTCCACACCATTGTACATCATTAGTGTTCGGTTTGGGCTATACAACTCTTAAATTTGTCACCTAAAAGGCCAATTTTACATTTTTAGATAATGGCTGACGAGGAATTAGAGGCTATCCGGCGGCAGCGTATGTCAGAACTGCAGGCAAAACATGGTGTAAGTAACGAACAGGTTATAATCAGAAAGGCAGTCGTTTTTTACCATATATGAGCGCGCACAAGGCCAGACTATACACATTAAAGTGAAATGGATAATAAAACTAAATCGATGAGTTGGGCGTATGTTTTCGCTTATATGTTGGTAAATTAATTAAAGCTTTGCCGCATGTAGCCTGTCATTCCGTATTACAATGTAGATGATAGCTAGCAAACTGCTAGCCATAAAACTAGCATTCAGTACAGAAACAGGGGCGTTGCTTAGTAGTTAGCATGCAAAAAAACCTTAGCCCTTTTAAAGCGTTAGTAAAATAAATATGAAACAGCAGCTATTTTTTTTTAAATAAACCGTCCCAGAGCCGACTGTTATATATATTTTACATTAGCTCGTAATAAATAAACATATATAACTTAGTAAGCAAAAATGTAGTACGTAAACTCGATTTTTTTTTGTGATATTCCCCATTTATATGATTGATTAGGTATTTCGTTTGTACATAGTTTGATATTTCTAGTCAAAACTATTAACTAGTGAAAATAAACCTCTTTTCTACAACTGTTTATTAATAGAGAATTGATTTACATGGTTATGTCATACCTTTGCTGAATCCACGATTCTGATTGGTCAGATTCGTTTTCCATAGCAGCAGCAGCAGCTCTGATCTTATGTTATGAAGAATAAGACTTAGAGAACGTTATTGTCTCTATAATACAAGACTTTATTTAATGTAAATTGACCCTGTAAAATATATTATAACTCATTTTCATGGATGCTGGTCCATTTTTGTAAGGTAAAATACAAAAAAAACTAATCTTAGGGTGGAAACATGAACTTGACTTTGTAAGGGTGCTTCCTCACACCGTGTTGATGATTGTTTTCCTAAAAAAATTCCCAACACTTATTAACTTTCGTTCCTGTTTCCTTCTGTACACAACATCGTTGTGAACTAATTGTCCTTCGCTGGTATTTATGACTGACATCTTTAACTGCTTCTCAAGAATCGGACCTTTATCACACACACACAATTCCAAATAATACCTGCTCAGATGGAGTTGCTTTTTGCTCGTTCACAATATTTTATGTGCTGAGTTTTAAAAACAACAATCATACACACAAAAAATGCACTAAATGAACATTGGCTTTGCCCCTCAGGGTGCAGACTGGAACTCGATGGGGCCGGTAAGCTCTTTGTGTGCTACACAAAGAAGTGCAGTTTCTTCAGCTATTTGAATGTTAATTTTATTTTTTGCCTGTTTATTAAATCGTCTAACACAGTAATTTAACATTTGGGTGATGACATCATTGGCTGTGTGTGAGATCTAACATAACTCTTTTCAGATTCTGAACAGATGATGGCTTGAGGGAAAATAATTATACACAGTTCAGACATTTACGTTAAGTATCCTGATTAATCTTAAAAAAATAATCCAGCAGTCGAAGATTTTATTAGTGTTTATTTATAAGGCCCTGAATGTAGAAGGAAATCTAGGTACAGCTGTAGAAAGATACTGTTTAAATATCATTTTATAGACCATTTTCTTTTATTGTTTACACCTGAGGGCAGCAGAGTGGCTTAGTGGTTAGCACTGTTCCCTTACAGCAAGAATGTCCTGGGTTCGATTCCCGGGCAGGGGTCTTTTTGTGTGGAGTTTACATGTTCTTCCTGTGTTTACGTAGGTTTACTCCGGTTTTCCTCCCACAGTCCAAAACATGTATGTTAGGTTAATTGGTGATTCTAAATTGCCCATAGGAGTGTGTGTGTGTGTGTGTGTGTGTGTGTGCGTGCGTGCGCCCGTGCCCCTGTGATAGACTGGCGACCTGTCCAGGGTGTGCCTTCTCCCTTTCATAGACAGCGAATTAGGGAATAAGCGAGTATAGAAGATGGATGGATGGATGGATATTTACATCAATCTTAAACAGCCCCAGGATTTATTTTTTACTAAAAATCTAAGGTGACTTCATTGTCAGACGCCCTACATTCATCATTTATTAACAGCCGACTAGCCAGCTAAGCGCAATGCGTACTGTATTTTCCTCTAACGGATTAAAAAACGGTCAGTGGATCTACATGGTGACTGAGCTGCTTATATAATAAGCATAAATTATTTCAACGTAAAGGCTAAATTTACACAGCAGCTCTTGATGCCCAATTTAGATTTGGTAACTATATCTGATTTTATTTGATGAGCCGCTTGCATCGTCTTTTAAAATTGACCATATCCGATATCTTCATTTACACTATACAGAGCAAAACAACCCAATATAGACGCCCTGACCAGAAAAGAAGTGAAAACTTCACTTTTAAAAGCATTTTTCTTTAAGGGAACAAAATATAAATATAAAATTCCCAGTTGTGTTGGTGTTCACCTGAGTTGACGTCATGCGCCATCATTGCTTATTCAATGACGTTTGACTCGCATTGACAGGTGAAAATCCGATCTGTCTGCTTACATGGCATACACTAATGCATGTATTTATATCCCATTTATTATATCTCATCTGTGCCACGTTGGAGGAAAAAAAAATTGTGATTGTGTCACTTGAGACGTGCAGTATAAATGCGGCCATGTTAAGCCGACGTCACCTGCTCTGAGCTCTGAAATAAAGGAGACTTTTCTCCTTTCTAGTAGTCATTATTATTCACTTCATATCTATCCAAAGACAACAATGCAGCAGCACTTTAGTCCTTTTTTATAATAATAGTAGTAATTATTTTATTTCACTGTAATGCTAAAACGCATTAAGACAATTACTATATTAAAAATAAATAAATATTAACATAACATCGAAAAATATGCCTTTCAGTTTGATTAATCTTTAATAAACTATTTATTACACACAATTTTATATTGGGATCATTTATTTATTTATTTATTTTATTTTATTTATTTCTTATTTAGCCAAAAAAGTCCCATTGACACAAAATCAGCCACAAAAATAATCATACAAAACAATTAAAATCGAGAGAGACATGTACACAAATTCTTTAAAATAGTTTTGTGCAAATTAAATCAACAGTACTCATGGATAGAAATGTCTCTATTTGACAACAGTTTGCAACTCATTCCAAGCCCAGGGGGTATAAAAGAAAAAACACATTTAGCAAATTCTGAGCCAACTTTTAAAACTTCTAGCTGAATAAATGATTCGGATCTTGTGCGGTAACTATTTGTGTTAAGGAAGTAAAAGATTTGAAATATAAGAAGGCAATTTACCTAAAGGTGCCTTAACAATAAATGTGTACATATGCGGTTTCCCTCTATGATGTAGGTAAGAAAGACTATGCCAGTGAATCGCAAATTATACAATGATTTGTACGTGGGTACGTAAATTTGCACCACAGACGAGGTGTAACGCTGAATTCAAAATGTAATTTATTAAGCAGGTAATTTTCAGGAGAATAATCTTTTTCTGTTACCAAGCAAGTAAAAAACTACACTATGTGTAAATTGTTCTTTGCCTATTTTATAAAGAAAAGTAGATCCGACGCTGGCTGTGCAAAAAAAAACACAGTACCAACTAACAGACTAGCAGGTTCACATTAGTTTTAGTGGGAAGCTTTTTTTTAAGCTAAAGCATGGTTAGATATGGGGTTTGCTTTGCCGTTTGTTGCTGTCGCATGATCTTGACACTCGGCTATTAGGGACGCATGATATAATAGTAAATATGTCATAGTAAAGGTGCATATCATGATATGTATATTGCATTGAATTGCAGGTCTGTTGGCTACATCTATACACTAATTGTATCAGAAAGATAAAAAAAACAAGCCACTAGCTGAAACGTAATTGTACTTTTATCTCATTTTTCACTCCACAAATTGATGATGAATGTTCTTCTCCGACTGGATGCTCACGAAATGTATTACAGTTAATCTACATTTAAATGCGTTAATTAAAATAAAAGAATTGTCCGTCAAATCTGTCTAAAATGCCTGAAGAAAATAAATTATTATTTTTTTAATATATTGTAGAACTCCTCCAGTGATCAAGGACAACAAGAAGCCAAGCAGAGGTACAAATACACCACCGTTACTAAAGCTACAGAATAAACTGGAGGATTAATAAATTCATCTGTTTGATTTATAAGTTTGTGTCCTTATTGTCTTTATAATCTTTTTTAAATCATTACATTTGTGTATTTTATTTATATAATTGATAATTATTTTTGCTTTTAAAAATTATTTAATTTTTTTTTAAAAGTTCTGGAAAAAAAAGTTCACTATTTGAAGGGTTACAGAAGAGCATAACCTTTTACTGATGTCTGCTATAAAAAGAAAATTACTTCCTCTTTACAGAGAAACAGAAATGAGAAACACCATCCTGGCCCAGGTGTTGGATCAGTCGGCCCGTGCCAGATGTAAGCTGAATTTCTCTTTGTGTTAAAACCTGCCTTCAATTCCAGATGTTCTGACTCGCTGCGCTGGTGTTCCTCTGGGCTCCAGATAGTGGTGCTGAACCTCTACTGAAGTGCTACTTAACCTCAGAAACTATTTTCTGTCTTGTTTTAGTAAGTAACCTGGCGCTGGTGAAGCCTGACAAAGCAAAAGCCGTGGAAAATTATCTGATAAAGATGGCGCAGTTCGGCCAGCTCGGGGGAAAGGTAAGCGGAATGAAAACAAAATGAAATAGAAAGAAAATAAAAAAATATCTATATAATTTTACATTAACGGTTGGGGCAAAAGTATGAATAATTTTACCGTCAGGTGCAAAAGGGGGTAGGAATGGAAATATTTCCCTAAGAAATAGGACGCCACTAGTACACGCCATCATACAGATGCATCTCAAAAAATTAGAATATCGAATAAAGTGAAACCCATGTATTATATAGATTTATTACACACAGAGTGAAATATTTCAAGCCTTTATTTCTTGAAATTTTGATGATTATGGCTTACAGATATTGAAAACCCAAAATTCTGTGTCTCAGATTTTTTTTTCAGCAGAAATGTCAGGCTTCTGAAAAGTATGTTCATTTCTATGCACTCAATGCTCGGTTGGGCCTCCTTTTGCATGAATTACTGCTTGGAGGCAAACAGCCTGTGGCACTGCTCAGGTGTAATAAAAGCACAGGTTGCTTTGATAGCAGCCTTCAGGTCATCTGCATTGTTGGGTCTGGTGTTACTCATCTTCCCCTTGACAATACCCCGATAGATTCTCTAGGTGAATTTGATGGCCAATCAAGCACAGTAACACCATGGTCATTGAATTAGCTTTTGGTACCTTTGGCAGTGTGGACAGGTGCCAGGTCCTGTTGGAAAAAAAAATTTGGACTTTGGACTATTGAGTCCAATTCTTCTCCTCCACAGCCCAGGTAAGACGCTTCTGACATTGTCTCTGTCATTTGTCAAGTCAGCAGTCTTCCCCATGACTATGTAGCTGACCTTTGCAGGTGTTTTGAGGTAATTAGCGGATTAGGGTGTGACACCATGACTTTTCGATATTGAACTTTTTCACAAATTCTAATTTTCTGAGACACTGAATTTTGGGTTTTCATTATCTGTAAGCCATAGTCATCAGAATTTCAAGAAATAAAGGCTTGAAATTTTTCACTCGATGTGTAATGAATCTATATAATACATGGGTTTTACTTTCTAAAATGAGTGACAAAAAATATTCACCTTTTTCCTGATATTCTAATTTTTTGAGATGCACCTGTACATGCAGTAAAAAGCTAATTTCCTGTCATTAGACTTCTATTTTTAACAGGATATTCTGTCATGTCATCAGGCATAAATTAATGTTTTTTAGGACTGTTGTGTAACAACTCCTATACTGAAGTGTGGTCCCATTTAAAGGGGTATCTGGCTTCTCTTTCTACTCCTACACCTTCAACCAAAAGAAAATTGACACACCCCTACCCCTTGACATGAAAACGGAGGTGGTAGGGGAAATGAGTAGAAATGGGATTGGGTCTTGATCATTCAGTTTCAATGGTCAGACACTAATGCTGAGCTAATGATGTCTGGGGTTCAGTCAGGATTCCATTTCATCCCAAAGGTGTTCAGTTTAAAGAGGTTGAGTCAGAATCAGGACTCTGTACACAGGGACATTATCATGCTGAAACAGGGTTTACATTTTTTTAGTCCCAATGAAGAGATAATGCAATAATACAACATAGAAAGACTATCTAGAAACGTGTGTGTGATGTATATTCTCCTCTGTTTAGATCTCAGAGTCTGGTTTAATAGACATTCTGGAAAAAGTCAGTCAACAATCAGAGAAGAAAACAACTGTCAAGGTAATTGGACGTCTGATCTCGACTTAAAACGCTGATTAGTTTTTATAACACTGTCAGGAATTAGAATATAGTTTGTCACACCTTTTTACACTTTTCTTGTATACTTTTGTATATATAGTGTACTTTCTTTATATTTCATTATATTTATGTAAATGTATTTCTCTTGTAAGCAGTCTCTGGCAAAAAATCCTTCTGGATTAATAAAGTTCTATGTTTATTTATCTGGTCTTTTTCTGTGACTATAAAAAGTTTGTAGTTGTTGTTAATCAGTTTTTTTAGCTTTCTGTAACACTCTCGCTTTTTTCCAGTTTAACAGGCGGCGAGTAATGGACTCAGATGAAGACGAGGATTATTAACACGACGGTTTGCTCCTGTAAACGTGCTGGTGAGAGACGAACGAAAATAGCGCGAGAGACGAGCGAGAAATGCTGCTCTGGATCTCGACACACAACAGCGCCTGACCAGAAGCCCCAAATGAGGAGATCATCCCAGGGAAAAGACTTCTGTCCCCGTGGGCTAAAAAGAACTTCTGAACCATATTGTTTCTATTATATCACATTTTCTTGCTCGTCACAAAACAATTTAGAGAGTTTAACATTTTCACCGACTGCATTTGGATTTTTTTTCTCCGTTTCAATTTGTGGAACTCGTGCAGCTGTTTACATAATAACACTGTTAATAATAAAAACGCATAAACAGATGTCTGATATTGTCTGAAATTTTTGTAATTTTATCATTTGCATTAAATAAAAGCGTCGAGAATGTTGAGTTTATGTCCCCACGACAACTAGAAAAAAAAGTAAGAGTGGATTAAAAAAAATTAAAAGATATATTAGTTAGAGGGGGAAAAAGCAGAACAATTTTTTCATCTTTTGAAAAAAAAAAATGTATTTCCCAGCCATTTTTAAACATCAATATTTAATGAAGTCACAAATGATCACAAAGTGCTGGGGAAAATCTTTATATTTTCTAAATTAAACAATCTTCATGGGTTTATTTGTCTTAACAAAATTCACACAAATATATTTACATTAACAGCATTTGGCAGACGCCCTTATCCAGAGTGACTTACATTATTCTCTGTTAAACAACTAAGCAATTGGGGGTTAGGGGCCTTCCTCAGGGGCCCAGTGGTGGAAGCCTGGTGGTGCTGGGAATCAAGCCCTGGTCTTCAAATTAGTAGTCCAACACTTTAACCACTGCACTACCACTTCCCCCAAAAAAATTTTTATTATTAAACTCGGTAGTACGTCTTATTACAAGCGCTAAATTGCAAATAACTGCATATTTCCTATGTATGCCCACTACACGGGCACCCATTTAACCACCTGGACACCCTACGTAGTGCACTTTTTAGTCTTTTAGGATCCGCTTTAAACTCGGTGCTGAATAACCAAGTGCTGGGCTACGAGGGCGGGGTTAAGTCACGTTACGTCAAGCCTTCCTTTCGCACGAGGGTGGTTCGACCTGTGCTATTGGCTGATTTTCAAAGCCGATGTACAACTTAGCATCGGATTAGCGGAGAGCTGCCGCTCGTGCCTGTCCACTAACCAATCATACTCGTCGGTGTCGTGTCATGGCGACCTAAATGTCTGTGTGTAGTGTTTCTTGTTCGCAGGTAAACGCTGAGCTTAGTGAGAGTTCAAAGTGTTATATTTTAATTTAATAGAATAAATATAAGTATAAATATGCCGGAAACGAGCAATCAAAATGTGTTGATGATGACATGCACAGCGCCGGTAAACATCGCTGTCATTAAGTACTGTAAGTGTGCAACATGTTTTTGGGTAAATGAAAAAGTTAATCATAAAATGAAAAATTGTGCTGATCTTTTTTTTTTTTTTAAATATTTTGTACACAGGGGGGAAACGGGATGAAGAGCTTATTCTTCCTATTAATTCCTCACTGAGTGTCACTCTGCATCAGGATCAGGTGAGACAAACAGCATGTTCGCGCGGCTGAAAGGTTCCATCTACAAATTAACGACAAAAAAACAAACATAAAAAGTTTTTAAATCTTTACATTTATTTTTGAACGTTAGGTCAAAACTTTAATTGTTTTGTACGCTGTAAATAAATCTGTTTAATTTGCAGTATCTTGTTATCCGGTTACTATTCTAACGTGTGTGTCACGTGACCACGAGCTCTAATTTGATTGGTGGAATCTGAGACGTGCCAGTTCTTATTATTCATTTAATTGATTCGATTTGGTCACCTTGGATAGGCGTCTTCAGACTGACAGCAGAAAGCCTGGACTCCAGATGAGCTTTTATTGGCCAAAGGATGTCTGATTGACATGTACATTAACCAATCACTGTTTGATTTCTTCAGCGTCCGGTATATCGACATGCAACCTTAGATCATTTTAATAAAAATGTAAATGGAAGTTCAGTGGTGGTTAAGGTGTTGGACTGCTTAGAAGATCATGGGTTCAATTCCCAGTTGCCAAGCTGCAACTGTATTGCCTCTGAGCAAAGCCCTTAAACCCCAAACCTAGGGGATAAATGACATACAAAAATAATGCTCTCTGATTGAAGGCGTCTGACAAATGCCAGAAATGTAAAAACCTCAGATCGTTTGGAAAAAACAGTGTTAGCTGTCCCTCGGAAAGTAAGAGTTTATTGTCACAGTTGTTAGCACAGCAGCTTCTTGTTCTCCAAAGGAGCGGTTCCCAACAGGAAGATCCCAACCCACAAGGTAGCCTCAACGAGCTCTGTGGCGAGTCGCAGTATATTCTGAAAAGTGTTAAGCGGAACATTAAGTAGAACGATCATATTGCATTAGCTAATTTCATCTATGATTAAAAGCCAGAAGTTGCCACATAAACCAGGACAATAACCTGAATTTAGAAACAACCTAAAAACCCTGAAGCCCTTGGGTGCAATCCAAAATGTAAGCCCATATTTTTTATTCAATAATTCACTACCTGGCAACCTGTATTATTTGGTAAACTCCTGAGTGCAGCATTAAAAAGAGGGATTAGTTCTGTGTAAATAAAATGTCATTCTGTCCTTTTCTTTATACCGACGGCTTTTTTCAGCTCAAAACAACCACCACAGTCGCCTGCAGTCGAAACTTTCCAGAGGACCGGATCTGGCTGAACGGCAAAGAAGAAGACATCAACCAGCCGAGGTTACAGTCATGTCTCCGTGAAAGTACGCTCCTGTTAAACCTGCACACAAAATACATTCGGTAAAGATAAAAAGCATTTACCCTGTCCCTTTTGTCTTCATTTCTTTTTTTAAAACCAGTTCGAAGGTTAGCTCGGAAAAGACGGAGCAACGAAGATCCTAATGCCGAGGTGACGCTCTCACACCGGGTGCATATCTGCTCCGAGAATAACTTCCCAACGGCTGCTGGGCTGGCATCATCTGCAGCTGGATATGCCTGCTTGGGTGAGTTTATAATCATGGTCTTCTGTTTCCGAGTCAGGACTTCAGAGGACAAAAATGTTGAACAAAAAAGGTTTAATATCACTTATTATGAAGATAGAATTATGTGTTTAATATTTTTTTTTGTACTTTATTTTTATAATACTTAATACTTGTGGTTAAAACTGTTTTTTATTTTAACTATTTTGGTTTTATGACCGACAATTCCCCAGGATACTGTTATGTTTTAAGGATTTTTCTCCGAATGTCCAAAACGATTAAACACCTAAACTAGTACTTAAATAGTTTTTTTTAAAAACCCTTTTTCTTTGAACAGATTTTGTTTTATGTTACAATACGAAAATTATTTACAATAAAATTATAGCTGCTGATATTTCATATACATTGTTTTGAAACAGCGTGTCAAATTTGTGAACATCCGGTATATCAAATCAATTTAAAACATTTTTTCTGAAAAATCTGAAAAAATTATTATATAGCTACAGTTGATAACATGACCTTTAGGTTATTTATGCTACATGTGTGTATGTGTGGTTGTCGGCTGTCGTGGAGAGAAAACTTATATTTATTTATTTATATTTTTAAAACGTTTATTCTGAATCAGATTCGCTGAATCAGGGTTTGTGATTCACTGTCGAGCTTGATACATGCTTATAACATGTCATTACTGTCTCTCTCTTGCTTTCTCTTTCTGTCAGTGTACTCGCTGTCCCGGTTGTTTGGCGTGGACGCGGAGCTGTCTGTAGTGGCACGCCAGGGTTCAGGCAGCGCCTGCAGGAGCATGTACGGAGGCTTTGTTCAATGGAAGTTGGGAGAGAGTCAGGACGGGAAAGATAGCGTGGCCGAGCAGGTGGCACCGGAGACCCACTGGCCTGAACTCCGGGTTCTCGTTCTGGTGGTGAGTCGATCTGGAGCTTTTATATATGTATACACTGCATTTAAATGTACTGGGGTTTTTTTAATTGTTCTTATGTTTCTGGTGGTCATGTGACAGGATTTTTTTTTCTGTATAGTTACAAAAAAATAAAACAGTTATTTTAACTCGGATCACCAGAAGCTTGAATATAAATAAAATAAATATAATTTTTTAAATAATTTTATGTACAACAAATACATAACATAACATATAACATAATAACAAATAAAAATAATAAAAATAAACTAATTGTGCATCGGATCGCAGTTGGTTCGTGATCTGTACGGATCACGACCTACAGTTCGGCTTGCACTTGGCCCACAAATTAATTGCTACTTTTATAATTTGCGGTTTATGTTGTTATTATAAGTATTGCAGAATAAAAGGCAATTTTACTGCTCGTTATTGGTCTATATGTAATTTCGTAACCACATGTTTACATGACCAGGGCATGTTAATCATTTAACGATGGCTAGCGGAGGAGTAGAAAAGATTGTAAATACTCCTGCATCATTCAAGTCGCATGTATAGGAGCCTTTTGGTTCATAGGCTAAAGCGATAAGCAAAAATATATATTTAATGTTGTATAATAATATAATTTAAATATTGAATATTTATTTATTTAATTTTATTTTATGACTGTTTGAAGTTTTTTAATGAAATTATTGATGTTTTCTTTAAATGGTTTCATATAAATCCACACACTGATCAGAACAAGTTTATAATAGATATTTAAAATAGTTAAAAGGATGAATGACCTTTTCTTCATGCTCAATTTTCACTGTTCTTAAAGTGAGTTTATTTCTGGTGTCCTGGCAGGTCAGCGCTGAGCGGAAGCCGGTGGGAAGCACTTCAGGCATGCAGACGAGCGTGCAGACAAGCGATCTGCTAAAGGTAAAGAGACGCTAAACGGCGACTCCATTTTAACCGGTTATTATTCACATCAGCTCTTTTTTTGCCAATAGAAAAAGTTATGAAATTCTTTCCTGGTTGAACGCAGCACCGCGCAGACAGTGTGGTTCCCGCTCGGATGGACAAAATGATCAGGGCCATTCAGGGACGAGACTTTAAAACCTTCGCCGAACTCACTATGAAAGACAGTAACCAGTTTCATGCCGTTTGCCTGGACACTTTTCCACCCATATTCTACCTCAACGACGTGTCCCGAAGAGTCATCAACCTGGTGCATCGCTACAACCAGCATTACAAAGAAACCAGAGTGAGTAAAGTGCCAAAATTTACTTTTCACTCCCTTTATTTTTTGCTAGTTTTTACCATCTATCCATTCATGTGCAGTGTGAAGGATTAAAAACAAACAAACTTCTTTTATGTTTCCTAAAATATTTTTTTAGGTGGCGTATACTTTCGACGCAGGCCCTAACGCAGTCATCTACCTCCTGCAGGATCACGTGCCAGAATTTGTTCAAGCTGTTCAACATTTCTTTCCTTCGGAATCCAACGGCGGAGAGTCAGTGCTTTATTTCTGTCAGAGGCTTTACATTAAATCTGCGTTTATTTTATAGGAGATTTTAATCGTTATGAAATGAATGCCTGATGTGTTCGTGTGCAGGTTTATAAAAGGACTTTCTGTGCCTTCGGCCCCACTGCCGGACGAGCTGATAAAAACCGTCGGCATGGAGCCCACACCAAGAGGCATCAGTTACATCATCAGCACGAAGGTATGCAAGTCAGACTCATGGCTAGCATAACAACCTGCATGAGTAAAAACTTTCATTATGATCATTATTGCCAGGGTGAAAAAAAAAAAAAAAAAAAGCATCTTCCTCTGACCGAGTTTTAGCCGAAAAGAGGAATAATTTATCCCTGCGAAACTAAGGTGAATTATGCTGATTATAGAAATGAAACTGATTTCCTATCATTACATTATATATGTTAACATTGTGGTTAAAATCAGAAGCGGATATTTCTGAGCTGTATAGTAGAAAATAAAGGACTGTAAATATGTAACATTATGGCTAGCTAAAATATTATCAGTAATTAAGTTATCAACATAATCATTAAAATAATTTAGGTATTTATATCAATCGGATTTAGAGATAGAGGCTGTGATGTTGTCCACTAGAGGGAACCAAAAATAACTCAATAAAAGGTATTACTTGCAGTGCAGCGGTCCAATCATAGGCCAAATATTATATTCAATTTTTTTAATAAACAGGAAAAATTGAATATAAGAAAAGGAAAAGAGATTGGGGTGCACAACAAGGTCCAACCAGAAGTTGAAACAAGACAATTAGAGCTTGTTTCACATGCTTTTCAAAAAGACCTAGATGCACACTCGTTTGGCGCTACACACACCCAAATGAAATACATTTTTGTATTACGGTACAATTTTTAGTATGACTAACAGTGAAATAGTGAGACTAAATGGTTTTATTTAGTTATTAATTTGTGATTTATTAAACACCTTAACATGGAAAGTAACTTTCTTTTTTTTTCTTATTGAGATGTTTTTTTTTATGTTCATTCATCCAGAGACATATAGATAAATCTTACATTACAGAACCTATAAAGATAAAGTGATTTTTTTTTTTTACATCCTCAGGTTGGCCCCGGTCCATGTGCAGTGGACAGTCCAACACTTCACCTGTTAGATGAGGATGGAAATCCCAAGAAAGCTGTCTGAGTATTAAAAGGCTTAAAATGGTATTTTAATCTTTCAAAGCAATAAAAATATAACTACTTTAATACAAAATAATAATAATAAATATAATATTATTGTTATTATTGTTGCTGCAAAAAATATTGTATTTACATTTCTTACTTTTGTCAATTTATAAGTGAATAAATTGGATTTTTTTTCTATTGTGAAAAATGCTTTTAAAAAATAAATTTGTTCTTTTAATAATCAGGTAATTTTGTCCTTGTTTGTTTGTTTGTTTGAAAAAACTGCACTGCTAGTCTGAAAATCTGATAACACATTTTTAACGATAGACATACTGATAGAGAGGCCACAGATAGACAGACAGACAGATAAAAAGACAGGTCATAGAGAGATAGACAGCTAGATACAGAGGCCATAGAGAGATGGAAATAAAGGTAGACAGATAGACAGACAGATAGATAGATCACACTAATTAGAAAAAATATTCTTTAAAAATAACCTAAAAACTACACCTTTTTATATATTTAAGTGAAATATATAAAAACTACTACACCTTTTAAAAAAAAATATAACTTTTTTATGATAAAAAAAACTTTTGTAATAGTCTATATATAATTAGTCTTTTAAACAGCGGTGTGTGTGTGTGTGCGGGCGCGTGTGGCTGTGTGTAACATTCTCTCACATACTACATTAACTTTCTTCAGGCTATAAACGAGTCCGTGACGCAATATCGGGGGCGGGTCTTGGGTGTCTTGACCACGCCCACATTGGTTCTTTTTAATAACAGTATAGGTGCGCGTTTAATCCGTTTAGTGACGGCGTGGACAGCGAGGAGAAGCGGCGGATCTGTGCTCTTTAAACCGACCATGGGAAAGATCGAGTGGGCAATGTGGGCTAATGAACAAGCCCTGGCGGCTGGACTCAGTGAGTACACACAACTCGACATTCTTTAATCCTTTAGAACATGTTTTTAGCGAGATTTCCCCAGAAACTGGCATGTTTATAGCTTGTTTACTCGGGTCTGTCAGAGGGGTTTAAGATTTATTCACTGTAAAAAATAGCTTGTGTTATTTATGCGAAAGTTTCCAATGAAAAAGTGATTCAAGGAGTGTTTACTGTTAAACCAGTGATTGCGGATTTAAAAGATACAGTATGTCTGCTTATTGTTAAACTTTTCTTATCAGTGTGATTGTAAAAGGAAGTACTGGAGGTAATAAAAGTTCTGTCTAACTTCCCTGTTTCAGTTTACCTCACCGGCGGCATCGTAGGAGTGGCAGGGCAGTTCAGAGACTGGCAGTATGCCGCGTATGGGATGTATCCTTTTATTTTATTTTATTTTATGTAATTTCATGCTTTTAGAAACAAAACTCTGGTTTATTTTCGAATAAAATATCAGTGTGTACATGCACCACCACTTACATGCTGTTGGTTGGTTTGTTTCTGAAGACTTCAAAACGACTCTTCTTTTGGTGTCGACACTTAATTACGACTCATCAAATCAGTTTCTAATTTAATGATAAACACGTTATTTCCCACGTCGACTGTGACCAAATAGTCCTAATTCAATTTTTTTTTTTGGTATAGCACTTTTTACAATAGTCATTATTGTCACAAAGCAGCTGTACACAATCAAAGACAATTATAAAAAACAAAACACAACAAAAAAAAAACAGAAATTAGTTTGTCCCTGATGAGCAAAAACTCCCTGAGACGGAATAGAAGGAAACCTTGAAAGTCATCATGGTATGTGATGATCATCAACCGGAGGCAGGTCAAGACGTTATGTTGTTTATTAAACGTAAAATTACAAAATTAAAAAATTTTAGAGAGCAGCATGATGGCTTAGTGGTTAACACTGTTGCCTCACAGCAAAGGAGGTCCCGGGTTCGATTCCCGGGCAGGGGCCTTTCTGTGTTAACATGTTCTCCCTGTGCTTGTGTGGGTTTACTCCGAGTACTCCAGTTTTCTCCCCAGTCCAAAAATATGTATGTTATAGAATGGTGACCTGTCCATGGTGTACCGCTCCTGTCTTTCATCCTTTCAGAGACGGCTGGGATAGACTCCAGCAGATCCCTGTGACCCCGAATTAGAGAAGAAGCGGGCATAGTAGATGAATTGATGAAAAAATATTAGTATAAATGTATTATGTAATATTTCTGGATTCTAATCTAGTGAATAAAAGAAAATACTTAATAGAATCATCTGTGTAAGAAGCATGTATGAATTACTGTCAGCACTATAAAATGTTTGAACATCATAGAAGATATTTTTAATAAATTTTCCAGTGAATTAAAAGTAATTGTAATGTAATTTTTTTTCAATGAATTACTTTCGTTTATACACACTGACCAGACTTACAACCACATTCCTGACTATTCCTGATTAATTTTAATGTTATATACTGTGGGATGTGCCCTAGCTGTCGAACCGTGTGCACATGTTTAGTACCCTTAACTGAGGTGCAGAGCTGCAGGTGTGTTTGTGTGTTTGCTGGAGTATCCACGGAGCAGAAGAGCCAAAGGAACCAGTGTTGGAAGAACGTAGGTGCTTTAGTTAACCTATTATTAGTCCTTTTAAATTGCATTTACAAATGTTTACTAGTTACAAAAAATAAGTTTCAGATTAATAATGACCCAAAAATCATAAAATTACGATACCTCCCTTCCCACCTTTATTTACTTTTTTGTGCAGCTCTTGTATTTCTGAAAAAAAGACAGAAAAAAAATTGAGATGTTTATATATATACACGAAGTGTTTTTTCAGTGTCTAGTGTATTAACTGTATAATTTACAGATGTGTGTCATGAGGAAGTGAAAGTTCCTTAAACACTGTTTCTCTCTTCTTCTCCCCACCCCCCACCCCCAACCAGAGGCCAATATTGCTTTACAGTTTGTGTAAAAGCATTCGGGCCCCTGACTAAAAATTACTACGTTAGAGCAATACTTCACGCGGCGTAAGTAAAACCCGTTACTGACTGCATTCTTTCTCCTGTTTAAAGAGATAACATTCTCTGAGCAGACAGACGGAGGTGTACGTGTCTCCGTTATACTTCCTCTATTCACCCCTGATGAACATTTCTGTTCTTACCCTGTCACATGATTGTGTTCATCTGTAGGCTCAGTGTCCCTGGAGGTTTCATGCTGGCTACAATTTTAGGCTGTGTGTGTCTCGGTATAGCCAGCCTCATCTACCTATCAGTAAGTAAACTTCCTGTTGGTCTGCTAATTCTAAAAATATTTGTAATCTTGTTGATTTAAGGACTACGTGATTTCCGGAAATAGATAGAGGTAATATAATACACCTCACTGTGGAAGAAGGAAACTGGAATAAAGAAATGATTCATTCGTTTAGTAAACTTACTTTAAAACACATACACACTCGCACACACACACCTGTTATTTGTACTTTTTCTAGTATCTATCAACTTCATACATTGCCTCACAGTGCTAAAGTATAGGCGATTACCCATAATGCACTAGTCTTGATTAATCAACCTGACTCCTCCACGGCAAATTAGTATATCATAAGTGATGTATAGAGTCTTGTCTTTGACCTGTCCTTGTTAAACTATTTTAGCACTAATAAAAATTACCAATTAAAAAGTACTAAGACGCCTTAGCATCACATCTGTTTGTGTATTTTGAACATCAAATTCCAGATGTTAGCCTCACTCTCCTTTAATAATCTCTTTTCACTAGATTTGGTCATGTGACTGTGGATTTGTGATTATTCAGTTTCAATAGTATTAGTGAGATCAGACACTAATGTTGAGGTGAGGAGGTCTGGGGTTCAGTCGGGGGTTTTGTGCACAGGGACATTGTCACGCTGAAACAGGGTTTGAGTCTCTTAGTTTTGGTGAGGGAAGAATAAAATGATGCAACATGCAAACAAAATCTAGACCGACGTGAGAGGAAGAGGTACTTATTTGAAAAGGTGCCCAAATACTTTTGACCATATAGTGTTCTTTCCATGCTTTTGTATAGTTCTGTTAGTTCCTTAAACTGTGACACAGCACAAGATTTTTTTGGAGGAACTTTAACAGGAAATTAATTCCACAGTTTAATTATGCATAATTAATTTTTGTGACTGTCATCAAAATGGTTTTGTGTTACTACGGCACAATACTATTGTTACTAAATATAATAATTCATTTGAATAACAAAGAACAAAATGATTGGTGTAGTAAAAATAATATCACTAACCTTTTCATTAACCCAGTAGTGGCCTGGAATAAGGAAGTAACTTTATATCCTTGACGAGTCAGTCAACGGGACTGTGTGAAAAGGAATTTATAGAAAATTCCAGTGTCATGGTTCTAACTAGTGTGACTTTCTACAGGAAAACATTTTTAAACATTTTTTAACTGTTTTACTAATTTCTAAAACTAAAACAGACGTCTTTATTTAAAACTAGTCTTATAGTATAAACCTTTCTATTTTTATATTATGAATCCTATGGTACATAAGTTAATTAATTTCTTTAATTAACTGTTTGTGTAAAATGATTTCTACACTAATCTTGTGAAATTGTGTTTTTTTAATATCATTTCCTGAAATTGTCACATGACAAACACTCCTGTTAGACACAATGTTCTTTTCAGTTTTATAAAAAGGATGCAAGGATTTAATTTAGGCTGCATTTACACTGCACGCCTTAATAACCAATTCTGATATTGTAACCACATCCGTTTTTTTTGACGACCCGCTTACATCATCTTTTAAAACTGACCCTTATCCTGTATCCGCATTTATACTATACACAGCAAAACAACCCAATGTGGATGTACTGACCAGGACAGGGAGTAAAAACGGCTCGATAATCAATAGATGAAGACCAAATGATTATTCAGAATTTTGTCATATGTAAACATCGGCAAAAAATGATCTCTTTAGGACGAGAAAAATAGAGACAGGTCGTTGTTGCAGTCTGGACGAATGCAGCATTTATCGCTGTTGGTGTCATGCTGTATGATTTCATGCACCACCGTCGCTTATACAATGACGTACGACTTGCATTAGTCGGGTAAAAATCTGATCTGTCTGCTTACATGGCAGACGCTAATGCATGTATCGGGATGCGATGCCCCTTTAAAAGCTTTAATGGTGTTTGATATTTCTGTACTGTTACTAACTTTAATATAAAGTTTTCTCACCGGTGAATGTCACATGTATTGTAGTAATGCGTCAAGTGGTGTTTTTCAACTTTACACTTTACCTTTGTTAAAAATCTCAATTTCATTTTTTTATTGCTTAAATTCTATTTTTACCGTAATTCTACTCTCAGTCATTTAAAAAATTATAATTCTTTTTACATTTGGCAGATGTCCTTTTTCCTAGCGACTTAAATTTATCTCTTTTATACAACTTAGCAATTAGGGGTTAAGGGCCTTGCTTAGGAGCCCAGCGGTGGTAAGTTGGGGTGCTGGGAATCAAACCCTGATCTTCCAGTTTTGCAGTCCAGCACCTTAACCACTGTTCTACTATTTCCCCCATGTTGTACTGTGTATGGTTTTTATGTGACAGATACAATGTAGATATAAAAGTTTTGCACAAGGACTCAGCAGGGCAGCTTAAAAGTAAAGAGATTCGTTCTTACAACCTTTTGATTAATACCTTTTTCTCAAACTATTCTCCTCCAGGCTGCCATTCACGGCGAGCACTGGGAACCCATTATTCCGAGGGCGGAACCCACTAAACGTGTGGCTCCTAGCATTAAGCAGCCCCCTCAGAACCCCCCGCCACGCCCTCCTCCTGAGATGCGCAGGAAGAGAACCGACGACCTCGAGGCGGCTTCTTACGTCAATTCTGCATCTGTGACTGCCGATGAACAATGAACAGCCAAATGTCTCCATTGTGATGACTCTAATTTTAGCTGAATCACAGAGAGAGGGCAGAGTCGCCATGTACAAAGAAAACGAGAGTGCACACACACACACACACACACATTAATTCAGGGTCAGGGAATCTGCTAGTCTATCCCAGCCGTCTCTAAAAAAGCGTAAGTCAGGGAGCGGTACACCCTGGACAAGTTGCCAGTCCATTACAGCGTAGTAAACATTTTACTATTATTTAATTATTATTTAATATATATAACACAGAAAAGCAGATGAAACTAGCATAAGAAATTTACTCCTTAAAGTACGCATAGCCCTTACAATGAAAACAGAAAAGCTCGGCTTAATGCATAATTATAAAGTTTTTTAAAAGACCAAACTTCGTAAAGGTTTTATTAATAAAGTAAACTATGTTACAGACGAACAGATGAGGTCAGTTTTATCACGGGTTAAGTCTTTTCTTTTCATAGAAAAACGTTTTAAAGAAAAAACTTAACGTGTTAATTTAACAGGCTTGTTATACTACTAGGTCTATTTTTCATGTTAAGTGTTTTAAAATGTCTCGTAGACAGGCGGGATTATAAATTTAGGGTTTTACAGGTATGTTTTAATACGCAGTACATAAAGTAATACATCGAGTCCTGACTTTCATTCCAGGTTTATATTCATTTCTCTTTGTCACAGATACGAGATTTGGTGTAGGTTGAACTTTTTTTAAATATATAAATTGTTAATACTTTAAAGAATCATTTTTTCAAACAAAAAGAGAGCACTATTGAACTATTGATTAATATAATTTCCAACAGCCCATTAGATTAGTTTTTAGGAGATTTTAAGAGAATTACTTTTCTGTTTTTAGTCACCTTAGACTTTTTTTTTATTTTTTATTTCTATTCTGAAACTATTGATGTACAAATTTTTGCACTCAAAGTATTAATGTATTATCAAAGTATTACTATTGACTGTAAAACACCTGTTTACACACTTTCTACTGCGTTCATATGCACATTTAAGAATCTGTCCAAGCTTCCTGTTGATTAAAAATCTGATATCTGCTTGCTTATACTGTATGGAATCAAGCCGCCAGTGTGTATTTATATTATCACAAAGTATTTTATATTTGTATATCTGAAATGTTCTGAAGAACAAACCGCAGATGTTCAAGAGAAGCTTTAGAACTTGATATCTCTGTAAGAACAAATCTGGGTTTTTGTTATTTTTCTTGCAATTTTAATGTCTTTCTTCAATCATAATAAATATTTAATGCGTTAAATTTGAAATGTATTATACCGTTATGTGACTCACCCTTTGTTTAAAAATGAGCTTATATTGATTATGATTGGACTTTAGCAGGAAAATATCTGATATAAGGATTAGGTATATAGAGAATATATATTATATATAGAGAGGAGAGAGTTCAGAGCTATATATTACAGTATTAATAAGTTTGTATACGGATTAGGGTATATATAGAAATATATAGTATATTATAGAGAGAGAGATTCAGAGTTAAGTAGTTTTTAGCATGAACAATTATATAAAAATAATTTATATAAGAAAGACTTTTAAAGTCGGTCACTTAAGCAGAACAAATATATAAAATAAATGAAATATAGTTCGGGTTAAATATACGGGTAAGCATAAATATACAGCTAGCATAATCAAGTAAATCATTTTTTAAATTGGGAATTTAGTCTTGTTACCAAAATGAAAATCATCTGTCCTGTGAAACAAGCCTAACTTTATAGCAGCGCCTTAAAAAGTCAGTAGCATGTTGACTATGATGATTTTTAAAACCCCCAAATTAATAAACGTTGTGCTTTATTCTAATCTCCACTAATCTGACCAATATATAACAAAAGAAATATGTACGGAAAACATCTCCATCTCAATTCTATCAAAAGTTCACCATACCCCATGAGTTAAAGTTCTGCTTTTTTCTTGTCTTTATTCAAACCTGAATTGCAAAATATGGGGAAATCCTTTTGTTCCTATTTTGTCTGACAGAGCGATAGAATGTGGTGGTGAAATGTGTTTCACATCGCATCTTTAGCAAAAAGGAAACTGCCTTTTTCTCGAGCCCTCTGTGTTAAACAAATAACACCAGCAAAGTTTTGCTTTGGCCCCTTTTGTCATGCCTTGCTTTTGTCAGTGGGACATTTTCGTCAAACAGGAATGTACTATGTAGGAGTAAATAATTAAATGATTGTTTGGACTGGTGTAAAAAATAATCCATATCTATTATGTATGTACCAGGAAGAGAAACACACACGCAAACAAAATCTGTTTCACACTGAAGATCTTTTGATGACAGATTGACTCGTCGGCACACCTAAATTATAACCTAAATAACTTACTGTTTAACTTGACTTCAATAATTAAACTAAAGACATATTAATATTAAACACTTACAGCATTTGGCAGATGTCCTTATCCAGTTATACAACTGAGGATTAAGGGCCTTGCTCAGGGGCCCTACAGTGGTGGCAGCTTGGTGAAGCTTGGGATTGAACCCACAATCTTCAAGTTGGTAGTCCAACTTGAACCATGAGCCACCACTTCTCTAACACTTCTCTTAAGCCACTCTGTAACCATTAAAAAAAATCTTATCTAAATCTTTAAGAAGTGGTAGTGCAGTGGTTGAGGTGTTGGAAGATCAGGGTTCGATTCCCAGCACCACCAAGCTGCCACTGTTTGGCCCCAAATTGCTTAGTTGTATAAAAGAGATAAATGTACGTCGCTCTGAATAAGGACGTCTGCCAAATGACTTCAATTTAATAAAATGTTTAATTGTATAGCACTTTTACAGTAAATCAGTGCATATTACATATTGCAACAAAAAAACATCCATAACAAATAGCTAGAAAAAAAAATTCTGCCATGTTTGTTTCTGAGACAACGACTGTATGTGTTAACACCAACTACAGGAGCAGTGGAGGAAGTTGTTTGACACTTACTGAGGTATTTATTTAAATATTAACATAAACGTAAATCAGTTTAAAATGTAATTTAAATATGTATGTATATATTTACTGAAACTATCAGTAAACTATCATGAAAAAAAATTGCGACAAATAGCTGTATCGATATTTTTGCACAGCCGTAATACAAACAGCACACTTCTCTTCTGTATGGGCTCCCAATTAACACAGAAATATTATGGCTGGACATTGTGACTTTGTGATTTTTAAATAAATTATGTCTTAAAATATGTAAAGGTAAAGACTCTACTCAATAGTGATCATGTCAGCGATAGTGATTTACAGGAAAGTAGGCTACTATGTGTAAAAGATTAGCTCTTTAGTGCATTTGTATGATATAAAAACATTTTTTCAAAGTTATTTTTGTCATGGAATTAGGTTATATATAGGTTTGTTCACTGACGACAGTTGTAAACAAATCGAGCTGAAAAGTTTCCCCTGCTTTTATTACCCAATCAATATAGTGAGTAACAATCATTAAGGAAGAACCTTTAGATTTAAGCTTCCTTGGTAGTGTTACAGAGGACTGTTTCATTACACAGTGACTCATTTCTTCCTCTGATTTGGGCAAAAGTTAAACTGAAAACACACAATTGCAGTGTTGTGCAGTCCGGGTCAGTAAGTTCTCTGCTGCCTAAACACTATCAGATGTGGACCTACATTTACAACCTAAATTTGTTACATTAAATTGTATTCATTTATTTCCAACAGTTGATTTTCTTCATTTCGTAGTGTTTCTCTTGCTGCACTGCCTCCAGTATGTGTATTTGGATGTTAAATTTTTGTCCAATCAGATTTCAGTTTCTATGTGCTGCCATGTTAATCTAATCTGCCTTCAGAATCAGTAGTGCTGCCCATGGAACTTAAACTTTTAGCAGTGGCAGATTGCTTATTGGTTATTATTATTGAAGACTGTTTCTTTAACCAATCAGGTTTTTAAACCCGCCTCCCGAAGCCCGCTAACTGGCTCTCAATGACATCAGCATGTTTTCGCCCTCTGACTGGTTGATCAGAATAAATTCTTTTGTACAGTTGAATTAAAATTTTTACACCCACAGCGGCTGACGGAGGAGGAGAAATTACAGTCTTTAAAATAATTATATATTTTTATAAAATGTTTAATGTTTTTGTGATGTTATATTGTAATATTGATTCTAGCTGATACAGATGATGTATATGGTACAGTTGTGGTTGTAGTGTTGAGGTTTGGAGTCTCAACAAAGTTTCTTGTATTACTGAAAATGTTTTTCACCCTCAATGCGTTAAAATGTCTGTCTGTAATGCCACGCAGTATTATAATACGCTTCTGTATAGTACTGGTTGTTTCTATAATTGTGATGTGATAGTATTAAGAGGTGTATCAGTCGAGTAGGTCCCCACTGAAGGACCAGGTACCAAATGCACCGCCCGCCACACAATTGTATGGATTGTCTTTGTAAGCTGTAGTTTCTCTTCATGGAAACGAAGAGGCTTAAACACTGTTTCGTCATAAAAGCTAAAAACGTGCACAAAGCGAGCTTCCTGTTTCCTGCTCTGTGCACTGACTGAATGAATAAACAAAACTTTTATTCAAAACCTTTCTAAAGGAGTGGAAATTAATTGAAAAGTTATGTAAAAATATATATGATTTAATCTAACGGTGGCTTAGTGGTTAGCAATGTTGCCTTACAGCAAGAAGACCTGGGTCCAATTTCCGGGCCTTTTTGTGTGGAGTTTGCATGTCCGGTTTCCTCCCACAGTCCAAAAACATGTATGTTAGGTTGATTGGTGATTCTAAATTGCGCATAGGAGTGAGTGTGTGTGTGGCCCTGTGATGGACTGGCGACCTGTCCTGGGTGTACCCCTCCTGCCTTTCACCCTTTCAGATGCCCGTGACCCTAAATTAGGGAATAAACAGTATAGAAGTAGAATGAATGAATGAATGAATGAATGAATGAATGAATGAATAATATAATGTACAAAGTATGTAAAAAATCACATATAGGTGTAAAATCACATTAGGTGTCCATATACTTTTGGCTTTAGGAAACCAGCTTGAACATTTTTGGTGTTCATACATTTTTTGATGAAACTGCACCGCATTGCCCTCTGGTGGACAATAATTCGAAGTACAGCTTTCTGTTCGTTTTATAACCCTTCTTTGCTAGGATTGGCTATTTTTTCCCCATTACAACGCAGGAAGAAGTAAACATTCATGACACAATTTCCGCTATAGACTAAAAGTCCTTCCGTTTGGCTGTCCAATCAAATTTGCTTGTCAATACTGACTTTTGTTATGGCCGTGTTTCTGTTTCGTGCGGCGCCACCACGAAGCAGCGGTTTGACCCGGTTGGTGTGAAAATGTCGAGCCGAGCACTGAGGAGACTGAAAGGAAAACAGCGGGGACAAGAGGATCTAAACATCCATGACCTGAAACTAACTGATGGAGAAGGAAAAGAAGCAGAATTAGAGGAGGAAGAAGACGAAGAAAGGCATGAGGAAGAAAAAGAGGTGGAGGTTTTACAGCCGGCCAGGAATAAGAGCCGAAAAGCAAAGAAGAAAATTCAGAAAAATATCAGCAACATTTATGAACTGGTCAGACTTATTTTTTAAATATTTAATTATCTAATTAGAGTTGTTTAAAAGTCGGTCACTTAAGCAGAACAAATAAATAAAATAATAGTTTTTGACGTACACGTCACTGACATGTTTTCATGCTACCTTCAAGTGCTCTCTAATTCTGTTATTAAATACGGATAGAAATCTACAAGCGTTAATGCAGCTACAAGTAAATGTTCTTTTTTTTTTTTTTAAATAGAAAATTTCTGTGTTGTTACCAAAATGAAAATCATCTGTACTATGAAACGAGCCTTACTTTATAGCAGCGTCTTAAAAAGTCAGTAATATGTTGGGTATGATCACTTATAAAAGCCCCGAATTCATAAATAATGTCTCACTATCGCTATAAACTGTCATAGCCCTAAATTCAGCTTCTATTAGCTGTTATAACCTACAAATTTATGCGTAATCAATTGCTTTAATGTATTAGTTTATCCAGACTGACGTTTTTCCCAATTTTTTTTATCACTCTAAGCGGAGATAATTAGCGCCCTCTGCTGGCCGCAGTGCATAATACAATTATAAAGAGAACACTGGCTTTCAGTATATTTACATTTCTTTAGATTTCGGCAGACGCTCTTATTCAGAGCAACTAACATTCATCTCATTTTTAATCCAGCTGAGTAGTTCAGGGTTAAGGGCCTTTTTCCCAGGGGCCCCAACGGTGGAAAGTGAGGCTATCAAATTTATGTTCTGAGAACTAAAGCCGTCATAATTATTAAATAATCGTGTGATCGCAATTATTTGACCTAACCGTGTTCATTAAATCTAACTGAAATTATTGTGCACTTTTATGAGCCACAAGGGGGAGCTGTAATACTTGCAGCCCCCTACTTTCAACCAAAGTAAGTGACTGAAGTGGCGTAATTAGATAGTCGGAGTGTTTATAAGGTTGAAGCCTTAAAACAAACAATAAATTGTTAAAGCCCCAAAACAGATACTAAATCATCATAATCGCAATTATTTCTTTGACCATTAATCGTCACCCATATTTGATCATCGTGACGGCCCTACTGAAGTTCTGAAAACATAAAAGTGTTTAGTTTGCTTAATGTTGGTCGAACTTTATTTCATGGATTTGTTAAACATTTATCCAGTCTGAATAACGCATTTTGTTCTAATATTTACTTATATAACTTTTAAAAAGCTATATAACTTGTAAGGAACGTTTCCTAGGAGTTTTGGTTGGTGCTGGGAATTGAACCCATGATCCCCAACTTGCTCGATAGTAATATTATACAATACTGCAAATATTACTTAATGTTTCCTATCGATAACAACAAACAGTTGTATGACTTTTGTTTTAATGTGTGTTGAATTACAGATTGGCGAAGTTGCAGATACCGACGGCAACAAAACTCTGAGCGACGAAGACGCCATCCCGACAGCAGAACCGCAGGAAAAGGTTAAAGAAGTGTTTTCATTCAAAACAAACCCGTCTCTTTGCTGTGTAATATGTTTACCGATACAGACTAAATTCTAATTTACTATTAATTTTTTTTATAATTTTAACAAAATTGGTTATAAGCCTGTGTGTTAATCTGCTGCCTGCAGTGTGTATTACAATGACAGTGAGATCACTAACAAGATTTTAAGTATAGTTACATTTCTGGTATTTGGTAGTTGTCCTTATCAAGAGCAACTTACATTTATTTTATTTGTAATCCAACTGAGGAGTAGGTGACGATTAAATGTCAAAAGAATAATTGCGATGATGATGATCTATTGTCTGTTTTCGGGTTTAACAGATTAATCTTTTGTTTCAAGGCTTTGACAATTAATTTTTTGTAAAAAAAAGCATTTTATAATCGCTCCAATTTGTGCCTTATGAACGCTTTACTGTAAATATTTAACTATAATAAATAAATAAGATAATAATATTTAAGGGAATCCATATTTTGTGTCCTTTCAGTGTGTTTATCTGTTTAGCAACATACACATTAATTCATGTTCTCTGCAGGTGCATTGTGGGTCGTTAACATGAGTTAAGATGGTGTTGGATTGTTATTAAAGCGTGGTGTTTGGAGCGTGAGAAAACCCCAACGCTACAGCTCCCCCCTGTGGCTAATAAAAGCAGGCACTAATCGCAGTTGGATTCAACGATCTCTGTTAGGTTAAATAATTGCAGTCATACGATTATTTGATAATTGTGACAGCCTCACTTAGAAATTAAGGGCCTTCCTCAGGGGCCTAGCAGTGGCAGCCGGCCCAACAAATTTATTTGTTGTTGGTTTAAGAACATTTTTTTCCAGTAGTTCTGTTTTCCGAAACTCTTCAGTTTGCTTTAACGTTGAACAAACGTTATTTTACGATTATTATAGTGTTGTTTAAGGAACGTTTTCTCTTAACCGTGCTGCAAACAGCATCTTGACCACTGAGCTACCAAACCCTTCATTAAATGCTTACTGATAAAGGCAGCATATTTATTTGTGTGTGTGTGTGTGTGTGTGTGTTTTTAGCTTGACTCCAGTGAAAGGACAAACAATAAGAAAAAAAAGAAGAAGAAAAGGAAAAAGGCGGCTGCTGCAGACGTGTTGGTATGATTTGCGTTTTTTAAGTTTTAACCCGACTTACAGAATCATTTGTTTGTAATGAGTTTAAGGAATGTGTGTGTGTCCGTGTCTGTGTGTGTCTGTGTAGGAGGAGCCAGATAAAGGTGACGACATCGACGCTCTACTGGAGAACCTAGAGAAGGCGAACGGTGTGTGTGTTCAGACGGAAGATGGGGGAGTTTCAGGACACAGACCACTGCTTTACGTGGAACACAGGTAAAAGTTCTGTCTTCATCTTTGTGATTTTACTCTTAAAGAATGAACAAATGTTTTATAATAAATGAAACACAAGCTCACTTTTGTCTGTATTATCCATGAGATTTTTACGCCATTTTACGAGAGAATTTTAAACATTTACGCCATTTAGCAGACGCTCTAATCCAAAACGACTTACATTTATCTCTTTTATACAACTGAGCAATTGGAAGTTAAGGGCCTTGCTTAGGGGCCCAACAGTGGCAACTTTGTGGTGCTGGGAATCAAATCTTGATCATTCAATTAGCAATCTAACACGTTAACCACTGCGTGTGTGTGTTTTTCGAATGCCGCTCTTGTTGCTTGTTTGTGTGTCCTTTTTTAATTGTAACCAAAATGTCTAGAAATCTTAAATTTAGATAGTTAAATACAAACAGAGACAAAAAAGAAGGCAAAGAGTTAAGTGACATTGTTTTCACAGTCTATGGAGTGATTGAGTATTTAATGTAGAGTGCAAGGATGGACTACGGCAACACTAACTAGGTCAGCATAACTAAAGGGAGAACCAGAGGGAAACACAGACATGAGGGCTCCCTGATATGTTAAGCAACCAGCCGCTCTCATCATCAACACCGTGATCAATAAGAGAGGGGAAGACAGCATCTAAACATACCAGATCACCATAATACTCAACACCCATGAGTCCCCCGGATCTGCTCCTTTATCTAAGGGGAATAAATTAACCTGGACTTAAACACTGAGACTGTGTCTGATTCCCGAACATACATAGGGAGGTTATTCCATAGCATTGGGGCTCCGTGAGAAAAGGCTCTGCCCCCTGCTGTAGTTTTTATAATACGCGGTACTGACAGGCAGCCTGCATCCTTTGATCGAAGTAGGCGTGGCGGAACGTAAGACAAACGTAAGACTTCTAAAATCATTACGACTGTAGGGGGCGGTGCCGTGGTGGGCAAGTGATATAACTGGTGTTGCAGCTTAACACCGTCAAAACTCACTGAGTTTAAACCCGTTCAGCTCTGTATAAATGTGTCTTTTATCTCTGCAGGAATCTAAACCCTGAAACTGAACTCAAGAGATATTTTGGAGCTCGAGCTGTACTCGGAGACCAGAGGTCAGTTCATACTATAAGATCGATTATTCAATAATTATTAGTCATGTTTATTAAAAAGAGCATAATTTTTTGTGTGTGTGTGTGTGTGACTTTTAGACCCAGACAAAGACAGAGGCCGTTACATCGCAGCACATGGATGACTTCCCCGAAAGACACATGGCCTCGTTTCAGTCGACCAGGTAAAAAGTATGATCAGTTTTAAATTGTGTTTGTTAATTCATTAGCTATTGATAGTTTTCAGTCATGAAACCACGCGCCGACCTGGCAGGCAAAACAATTAGCCAACATGGCAGTTTCCACTGGGCTCTACATAGAAACCATATAGATCTATATAGACCTCGCAGTCTGAACATAGCCTAAAAGACTCAAACTCTGTTCCAGCATGATAATGTCCCTGACAAAGTCCCCTGATCTCCATAAAGACATGCTGTGTTCTGATTGGAGTAGAAGAACTGTCCTGTACTGAGTCCTGATTCTGACTCAACCCCTTTTAAACTGGGATAAACTGGAACCCCGACTGAACCCCAGACCTCCAAACCTCAACATTAGTGTCTGATCTCACTAATACTATTGAAACTTAATGTATAAATCCACACAGTCACATGACCCAATGTGATTATAGGATAAAGACTGAGACTAACATCTGTAATAGCATGTTTAAAAAACACATATGGATGAAATGCTCGTGTGTTTAGTCTATAAATATTTCCTGTCTCTCTGCTTTTTTAAGGTATCTCCATGATTCTGCTGGAGTCCACAGGTGGCCTTCATGACTTTACGTTCGAGCACAGTCGAGATTACCAGCAAGTCCAGTTTAAGTTCCTTGATGCTGTGGAGTCGATGGATCCCAATAATATTGTGGTAAATAAATCGGGGCGCTTTCAAAATGTAGTAAACTTACCTAACGTGACGTACGTACAGAGATTTTTACATGCATAACTTTGTTAGCTGTATTCAGTTCTAATTCAGTATTTCAGTCCAAATTAACACATTGTTCTGTAAAGATAAAATAAAACACCTGCTATTGTAGGAAAATAATTATCAGCGCGGTCATGTGATGCAGCCTGATGTGCTCGACTGTTACCACACTAGAAATTACAATACTGCATCCTGTAGTGTTTAAGTCTTCAAAGCAATTTGCCAAATTGTGAATTTGCCGTCTGGGATGAATATCTGAGTCTCTCTCTATAGTGAAGGGCAAAAACATTTGATCCCCTGCTGATTTTGTACGTTTTCCCACCGACAAAGAAATAATCAGTGTATAATTTTAATGGTGGCTTTATTCTAACTGTGAGAGACAGAATAACAACAAAAACATCCAGAGAAACACATTTCAAAAAAGTTATCAATTAGTTTGTTTTTTAATTGGTTGAAATTAGTATTTAAACCCTTCACAAAACAAGACTTAGTACTTGATGTTAAAACCCTTGTCGGCAACATATCACAGTCTCGCCCCTCTTTGCAGATCCTCTCATAGTCATTAAGGGTTCGAGGCTGACAATCGGCAACTTTTAAGTAGTTGGTAGTAGAGATGGGAATCTTTAGGTACGTTCCGTTCCAATCCGATTCTGGGAGTAACGATCCAATTCCAAAACCATTCTTCATCTATACTTTTTTTCTAATTCTTCTGCTGTGAAAAAAAACATGTCTACATTGTAAACAGAATTGCGGTTTCTATGCTTTTTTTATAGTTGGAATTTCTGTATGACAATTTCATTCATCTCAAAAAAGATTTGGTTTCATCAATTTTTATTACTTAAGTTGTGTTCAGCATGAAAAAGCTGTGCATGAGACATAAAAACGTCAGATTATTATAACAATTATGAAGACCGCCATAAAGACACACTGTACCTCGACTCAAGCACCTGCAACAGTGTGCCAAACCCTGTGTTATCTATGACGGAGAACAGGCACAAATCCCTAGCAATAAAATCGCCACTGAGCGAGTAATTCACTTCAACTTTTTTTTACAATCTGGTGAAAGCTTTGCTACTTGCTTAAGAGTCACTTGAGTGAAACTGGTAGTGGGCACGGTTTGTTTCCCCAGAGTGGAATCGTATAATATGTTTCTTCATGTTCGTCGTGTTCGTGAAATATTGGTGCCACAAACTTTGCACACAGTCTGTCTTTTATTAACCTAGCGAAATAGCCAGATCTGAGTGATTCGTGTGTATGTGTGTCGGTTCACTGATTCGGTGGATTCTATGGATTCAGTGAGTGCCCTCTAGTGGAATATCATGGCAAAAGCAGTATCAGAATCCATGCTTAACTCAAGTGACTCAAAAGGATCATCAGAGTCGGATCCGTTTGATAAGTGATTCAATAGAATTTGTATCTGTAAACTGATTCGGATTTCTCATATCTAGTAGCCACTTGCATGGACACTGCCACCTTCTGGCCATTTAGAATGGACAAACCAGCAGCACTGTGGTGTAATAATTCTATGACTGTCTGTAAACAGGCCCTGCTCCAGCTCAACCCCTACCACATCGACTCACTGCTGCAACTCTCCGATGTGTGTCGCATTCAGGAGGACCAAGAGACGGCCAGAGACCTGATTGGTAAGAGAGATCCTTCAGAACAGGAAATTAATATTTTGCTGCATTTTATTCTTGGAAAACTAAAACGTTTTGTAATGTTGTTGATGTGAATTAGTAAAATATTGATTCACATTTTTTTTCGTTATTACTGACTTTACTAAATTTATTTTGTTGATATTACTTAAGCAGACTAGGACTATCATTTGTTGAAGAATGATTACATCCTAATTTTATATTCTGTTTTCCTTTGTGTGTGTGTGTGTGTGTGTGTGTGTGTGTGTGTGTGTGTGTGTGTGTGTGTGTGTGTGTGTGTGTGTGTGGTTATCAGAGAGGGCTTTGTACAGCTTTGAGTGCGCGTTTCATCCCATGTTCAGCCTCACCTCAGGGAGCAGCAGGTTGGACTACCGCAGAGCAGAGAACAGGTTTGTGCTTCTCCTTCAACCCACTGCAATTTAAAAAAAACACGAGACAGATTTTCAAAACATCATCATACACACGTAATGCAAATCCTCACATTGCAAATATAAATACAAAAACACACGCAGCAATTAGCACAGACCACAAAGGAAATGTGTTAAGGGGGACCCTGAAAAACGTGGCGAACCCAACCGGGACCTGTTTATGGTTTCACACAGTTAATTATGAAATTATTTAGGCTAATAATATCCAAAGGTCCAAGAATTTATACGATCAGTACGATAAAATAATTATGTTATGTTATGTTATGTTATGTTATGTTATGTTATGTTATGTTATGTTATGTTATGTTATGTTATGTTATGTTATGTTATGTTATGTTATGTTATGTTATGTTATGTTATGTTATGTTTCCGTTGTGGTCGTGTTGTGAGTATTTGCAGTGTATTTCCGTATTCGTTTATAACCCCTTAATTACTAAATCCACACAACAGACTAAGTAGAATGATGGTATACATAAATAAATATTACAAATATTAATTAAATACTTAAATGAACCTAGAATGTTGCAATAAATTCCGTGACATGTATAGATGTAGGCGGAGAATGTGTGCGCATGCTGATCGCTTAGTCTTTCCCTGGTCACGATTATACTAGCAATATACGATTCCCTGTAGAATTTTCTCACTCAAACTGCTGCTTCTGATTGTCCAAGTGGGAATGTTTAACTGTTGCTTTAAAATTTCTCTTTTTCTCTCTCTCTCTGTCTCTCTCTATATATCCGTCCTGTGCAGAGCATTTTATCTGGCGGTTTACAAGCACATGATGTTCTTGGAGAGAAGGGGGTGTCCCCGCACAGCTCTGGAGTACTGCAAACTTATACTGAGGTACAGAGCTTTGTGAGGTTCTCCTGGTTACTCTCATACACAATTTGTTATGCAGTGATTTTGTTTAGGGATGGACAGTATGAAGGTTTTTACAAATAACCGTTAATTAAGTCCTTCATACGGCCGATTCCGATAAACAATGAGTTCATATTTTTATATTATAATTTTCATATAATTTGCAGTTTGTGCACTCAGTAAAATAGAAAATCTAAGACGCACTGATGAAACTGATATTTTGGTAGCTCTGGCCTAATTAATAGTAATAGTAATAATTTTATTGTACAATCCATTTGTACAATCTGGCAAACACTGGGCTACAGTCACTTGCACTGGGAAAGCAGACGAATCTCTGATAAATCAGACTGATTGAGTATATCGGATCCATTAATCGGATTTCATTAATTTATCGATGCAAGAAAAATGATGTCATTTTCACCCATATCGCCTGCTAATTATATCTATTTGAAAAATATAGTGCATTCCTAATTTTATAATACAGTTTTATTTACTGACAGTGAAGTGTGTGTGTGTGTGTGTGTGTGTGTGTGTGTGTGTGTGTGTGTGTGTAGTGTGTGTGTGTGTGTGTGTGTGTAGTCTGGACCCAGATACCGATCCTCTGTGCATGCTGTTGCTGATTGATTTTCTGTGTCTGCGCTGTCGAGAATACAGCTTTCTCATCCGGCTGTATGATGAGTGGGAGGTAAGACACCTCTAGTGTTTGACGCCAGCGATGCAGCCTGATGATGTTTTATTGCTTGTAAACCACAGCAGTTTGCTAACTATAAAGTTTTACAACTTATTAGTAGATGACGCTTAACCGTTTATCGATAAATGTAATATCACAAACCATCCGTCAGACTTTGGTTCCTGATATCACTTACACTATAGCAACCAGAAATGGTGGTTCTCACAACTGGCAACTCTTTCTTATTCTTATAGGTTACAAGGCAAAAAAATCACAATATGATGGTCATGTTACTGTAATTATACTGTCTCCATAAGTCACTGTATATGTTGTTGCCATAGTAACCTATTAACCAAGTAGAAAGTAGTATATTTACATAAGGTTACATAGGGCTGAGACGGTTGCCATGACCACCGCAGCAGCCGATGGCCAGCGACAGACAGGTCACATGACATTACACTCTATAATCAGCAAAAAATAAAGTTTTATAATAAAGTGTAATTATAGGACAGGTTTGAGCGAAATTTGGTATTTGCAAAGCTGTAAATTGTTTTATTTCGACTATAAGACTGTGTTAATAAACAAATTACCTTAAAAGTATTCACAGCGTTTCCTTTAGATTAAGCTTTAAATTTAGATTTAGCGTGTAGCTGTTCCCAGCATCTGATTGAGTTTGTTATAAATGTTTATTTAATATGTAACATAGACTACTTTCTTAATCCGTATTTACACTGGAATTTTTCGAACACGATTTGTAAATCTGAGACAAAATTACAATCCTAAAAGATTTTTATAATCCTATGCTAAAATCTGTTATCTTTAATTGCTAGTTTGACGTGTTTACCGACAAACAATTAACGGTTGTTGCAGTTAGTTTTTTCCTCCCATGAAATTATGTCCGTTTAAGAAGATTAAGAAGACTTTTAAACCGAGAACCAATAGGAGCACCAAACCTGATGACACAATTACAACAACTTTAGACCATCTCTGAAAAATGTGAAAATGAGTCCGGTGGACAAAACAGCAGAAGGAGAAATTTATTAAGGCATGTCATGGGCAAAATTAGCGCTACAGATGTTTTTGTTTGTTGCTAGCTACCGTTTAAGAAGAGAACACGGGTTACCCAATAGATCGATGAGGTTAAACTCCAGACAAATCTTTTTGTGTGCGTACATTTTTGACGTGTTTTGACTATTATACAACCACTGAGATTTTACAGTGGGAATCATGTTCGTACAGTCTGACAAGAAACAATCGCACGGTATAAACCCGGCTTAACTGTACTATTTTTTTTTTTTTATAAAAGCTATAAATCTATGCCTGTCAACCAATCAGACCCATCCAATGTGGTAACGTCCAACGGTTAACCACATGGTGACTGAATTTAGATGTAAAGTATTGTCATCATCGTTTATGCCCTCACTTATTATTATTTACCTATTATTATTATTTAAGCGTAGTTTATCAGTCTACTAATCAACCCCATTGTCTATTTTGCAATTATTGTTTTTAGGTACATCGAAACTTGTCCCAGTTGCCTAACTTTGCCCTCTCAGTGGCTCTGGCTTGCTACCACGTGAGTCAGCAGGAGGAGACGACACCTGAGGAGAGCCAACGCATGAAGCTTAGATCGGACACATTACTGCAAGACGCTCTAATCTACTTCCCTGGAGGTCTCACACACACACACACACACACACACACACACACACACAGTTAAACATTGTGATGATTTCCCACCATTCAGAAATCTACCTTTTCTAGTTTGGATTATCAAAAAATTGGATTATCAATATGTGGGGGTGGGGGGGTTATTTTTATTTTTTTATGTTATCTACATAACATAAGCTACAGTTTAGATTTCTTACTCATGTTCTGATTTCATCATTTCATCATCACTATATATATATATATATAATCTGAAAGTGTGGTGAGGCGGATATTCATCATCGGTTTGATTAATCATGATTTGTGTGTATTTCATCGATACTGTTTGTGGAATATTTGGAACAGTTGGTGATCTCCGAGTGCTGTTCTTATAGAAAGTCGTAACTTATGTGTATTTACTAGTAGGAGTTGGAAAGAAGAATTCTGTGCTTGTGATTGTGACCAATTTAAGACATTTTCTGTAAAAGGAAAAGTACAAAAACTGAAGATAAATCATAAATAGGGCTGTGATGGCCGAGGGCACCGGCAATAGGGCGCGTGACATCATGCATCGTAAAACATAAAACACAAGGTTTTGTATGTGTTTTTTATATAAGTTTAATAATAATAGCAGTTTTGGTAGTATTTGGTCTTTTTAGTATAAACCGTTTAGGTGTAAATTGTTTCTTTTTTCCCTGTTTTGTTGATGTCACTTTAAGCAATTGATGCTGAATTGCTGCTAATTCGAAAGTAAAAGTAAAATGCGCGAGAGCTTTTATAAGATAAATGAACGCAAAGTAAAGTGAGGTAAAGAGTTTTATACTTTATTATACTTTAAACTTTAATAAACACAAGCCCCACCCCACCCCCATTCCCCAGCCACTGTAGGGATACCAATATTACCTCACCATCACAACCCAAACCATAAGAAGAGTCATGAAAAAAACCCTGAATGTACTGATCAATAAAACCAGTGAGAGATTAACACAGTAGCTTAACTTCCTGGGTGTGTGTGTGTCTGTGTTTTGCAGTATTAATGCCTTTGTTGGATCACTGCTCAGTCCAGCCCGATGCTGCCGTGTCGTCGCATGTGTTCTTTGGTCCCAAAAGCCGCTTGGAGTAAATATCCATGTTTACGTTACTTTCTGTTTGATCTAATGCTAAAATTTTAATTTGTGCCCAAAATTGATCAAATTGTTACAATACTCCTATACTACCCCCATCTCTCTCTCTCTCTCTCTCTCTTTACTCCCCCACCTCTGTTTTCCTCCCTTTCTCTCTCTCTCTCTCTCTCTCTCTCATCCTCACGCTTTCTATTCCTCTTTTTCTCTGTCTCTCTCCCTCTTAGGCAGCCCCCTGCTCTGTCGGAACTGACGGGTCTGTACATTGGTCGCTGTCACAGCCTGTGGAAAGAAGCGGGAGTGATGCTGTGGTTGGAGGGAAATGTTCAGGAGGTGTTGAGGAGGGTGGACGCGAAGGACCCAGTGGTGGAGGACTACGAGAAAAAGTAAGAAATGCAGACACACGCACACACACACACATTAGTATTTTGCGCATGTGTGGTATATATGGCATAGAAGCCAAAATGTCCAAGACTAATAATAATGAATAATTTTGTATTATATATAATCGTGTGTGTGTGTGTGTGTGTGTGTGTGTGTGTGTGTGTGTGTGTGTGTGTGTCCCCTTACTTTTGGACAGGAGGAGGCAGAGATACCAGCTCGCCCCCAGAAACATTCACAGACATGTTATTCTATCTGAGATTAAGGAGGCCACGTCTTCACTCCCTTTGGTGAAGACACTGTTTTTTTACATACAGTATAAGTGATTATTAAAAATGTAACTTTTAAATTCAGAATGTAAATAACACCAAAATATTACTTTAAATTAGATCATTGTGTTCTTTTTGTTTTGTTATTTTATGTGTGCTCAAGAAATACAGTCCGTTTTATGTTTTCTGATCACATAAGATTTTGCTTAATTATTGTTAACACAGTTTTTGCCCCAGACGTTTGATAAATATTTTTCTTTACGGTTGTCATGTGTTTTGTTTTACACAGGAAGTCACTACACAACCAGTGATGAGTTATGATCCACTTCCTCCTCTAGACGCTGTCGTCTCCTACAGCAGGCCGGAGAGGTACAGCTTCTTTTATTTCTCCCATCGTCTTTCTTCAAAGTGGTTTCAAAGTGTTTTTTGCTCTATTTCTAGAAGGTCTCTAATGATTGAATGCTGCTTATTACACTAATCTACACAATTTTAATGTTGTGGTGTCATGTGACGATGTGAGGTGATTCATTAGACTAGAATTACTTGCCCCCCTGTCCTTGAGAGTCTCTTTCTTCCTGGTCATAAGTTACACGTTACATAAACAGACTTTTCTTTCACCTTATTAAGGGAAAAGTAATCTTCAAAGCGGCCATTAAACTCGTTCTACCTACCATCGCTCTGAATCCTGTAGTACATCCGAAATTCATTCATACTACCTGTACCATACTATATAGAACATACTTTATTAACGATTGAAGTACATACTTTGTGTTACCTGTGTGAACCCCTGCACTACTCTCGGTCTCTGATTGGCAAACGAAAGTTTCTCTACCTAAGCCAATCATCATCAGTTGTGGGGTTATCTCCCATCCCCAACACCCACACAGACAGAGAGAGAGACACACACACACACACACCAATCATCATCAGTTATGTAGTTATCTTCCACCCCAACACACACACACCAATCATCATCAGTTATGTGGTTATCTCCCACCCCAACACACACACACACACAGACTAATTATCATCAGCTATGTGGTTATCTTCCATCCCAACACAGACACGGACACCAATTCAGCTGAGAGCGAGACTACACTGACTATAGCCGCTTCACTGAAGCTTTATTATAATAGTATAATAATATTATAAAATAGTAACACGCATTGTAGTGTTAGTAACAGTAACCCCGTTGTAACCGGGGAAACCGAAATTTATTCAATTACTCTTTACTGAAAAAATAATAATGCCATTCATTTATAACCCTGTCTATTCCCATCACATGGGACAAATAACTCAACACTATTCATTCTGTATGATGTTTTTAATAGTAATTTGCAGGTGAGACGTATCCCAGCGACACCACCACGTCTCGCAACATCTTAACAATTTTGTTTTTGTTATTTATATTAACAGTAGGGATGACTCGATAACATCATTTTGGCTTTGGTCTAATAAAAGAATTGATACTAAGTCGATACACTAAGTGACAAATACTCAGCCTCTAAAGATAATCTATTCTGATAGAAATCCCATCTGTTGTATAACAGTTTATAATAGTGATATTCTCCTGTTGCTGATTGTACTTCTGTAATAGTCGAGTGGCTGCATGAAGATTTTTTTTTTCTTCTTTTTTTTGTGGGTGTCAAAAGAAATAATTAATAAAATTCTATGTAAAACATTCGATGTCATGTATCAGCAAAGTGAATGATGATCATATATCGTATTTGTTAATCTTTGTTAATGTTCGGTATGTGCTTAATTCATAAAGTAATGTTGACATACTATGCATGTATTAGTACGTTTATCGTTTTATAAATGATTCACGGTTTCCTTGTATGTTTTTAGCTTTGGGGGGGGTGAGGATGGTGTGTGTTGGTGACAGAAACTTAAAAATCATGGTGTGCATTTGTTTCTTTTAATGATACACACGTGTGTGTGTGTGTGTGAAAGAGAGTTAGGAGTTAGGACATTAGACAGAAGAAGCTTCTTTACACCACTTAATGCCTTTTACTTCACTTACATGATTTTTAGGTCAGGAAGATAACCAGGTCTTGTGATGTTAAGCAGCTAATGAAAAGCTCTGAAAGATGTGTGTTTTCTTCGAGAAGATCACAACGCCAAGAAATGCGATTTAAAAAAAAAAAAAAAAAAAAAAAGACAGAGAAGAGGAGAGGAATTCTCAAAGTACATCTTGGTAGAAAGACTCTTTACTTTCCTTCTGCTTTATTTATTACAATGACTGAAAATGCAAACTAGTACATAACGACCGGGCAGTTAGCAAGGGCAGGTTGGAATGGCTGGATAAAGAGTGATGAGATGTACTTATAGTAACTTGAGTTTTTTTAAATCCTTTTCTAGGGAGAATCCGAGAGCCTCGAACGAGAGCACCTTGTCGTTGTTGTTCCGCTCTTTGCTGCCAAACTTTAACCTGCAGGTCAGTTCAAGTGCTCTTTATGTAAAAAGAATTCAATTACACACCGTTACACAACACCACAAATATCAAGGGTTAATTTGGTTCAGTCACATGATGTGTTTTATGTATTTTGCAGCTTAAGGAGCACCTAAAAAATGTTGTGTATGTCGTTGCTAAGCAACCATCAGTCGCGCTCTTCATTACAACAAGGAAAATTTAGCAATAGATTTTTACCCTTGCTGTAACTTTGCTACAAGGTTTATTCAAGTTCAAAGAGCTTCATTGTCATTTCAACCATATATATCAGATGCAAGTACACAGTGAAATAAAATAATGTTTCTCCAGGACCCCCTGGTGCTACACAAAACATAAAATTCCACAAAACAACAAAGAGCCACTAAACAGGATGGACATAAAGTGCATGTGTGCAACCTGGTGCAGACAGTGCAGAAACAGACAGTGCAGTAAACAATACGAACATTACAAAGACAGTGCACAAAAGACAATAGAGAACGGAACATAACACAATAGCGCCAACCATATTGTAAGATGAGGTAGACATGGAATGTGCAAATTAACAACAATATTGTGCAAATAGCATTGTAAAGTGAAGTAAAGTGACTATAGCATTGCAAAGTGACTGTGCTTAACAAAAAATGTTTGAGTGTGTGTCCATATTTGTAGGTTGAGGTAGTTCAGTTCGGTGTGTTGTGACCGCGTCGTTCTCTATTTGTAAGCTTACCGCACGTCTTGAAGTGACCGCGCAAAAGACGCAATATGTGAACAGCTCCTAATACATTTGGAGCATCTGTTGGAGTGTGTAATTCCAGCTGCTACTCCTTGTAAAGAAAGTTCATGATGTTTGACCAAAAGTATTGACACCCCTGATGTCAGACATTTTTGTTAACCCTTCAACACTGTTTTAGCCAAAGTTTTAGTCATGTCGAACCCTGTATATATTATTAACCTCTGTAAGACTCTCTTTTATTTCAGGGTGGACAAAGAGCTGAGGATGACCTGGAAGTGGCACATGCAGGACGGGAGCTGAACCAGGAAGTAAACCGATTAATGGTGGCCATGAGGGACATGCTGGCTAACATTCAGTTCCAGGATCCACCGAGGGACAACAACCAAGACAGAGACGAGGAAGAGTGGGACTAAAAAAGAAAAGAATAACAAAAAAAAAAAACGTTTGAAATGAAACAAGGTTAAAGATGGTGATTTACAGTAAGTTGGAGAAATAAACATCTGTGCATTTATAGTCGGTATGTTGTTAATCTGAGATTAGATTAGACTTCATGATGTTATGCTGAATCATCCAGATTATATGTGAAATTACTGAACCAGAGTAAATTAATGGTGTTAATTCCAGCTTAATGCTATGCAATTAAGGGTTAAATGATTTCCTCATGGACCCAACACTGGTTTCTATATTTGAACTGTCTAGTTACTAGTTTTCTAGATTCAGATCAAATCTGAGTCATTAATCAGTTCATAAAGTATCTGACTCAAAACGGAGCACCCTTACAATTAAGAAGTAGTAAAAAAAAAAACTCTTCGTATTTTTATTCATTAAAAGACTTTTGCCTGGTGTCGTATTGTACTGACTACTTTTTCCGGAATTAACCACAGACCTGCCACATCACACTTTAGTTCAACACTGGTCATAAACAGGACACTTTAGCTTATGCCTATTAACAGGCAGCTGGTGGAGTCGAATTAAGACTCACATGATTTGATCTTGACTTTAATTTTCTTGTTTGTTAGCTAGTCTCATGCTAGTGTTTTAATTATTGGTTTTACAATTTACAGATTTTTAAATATGAGACACAAATCATAATTTACAGCATTTAGTAGATGTCCTTATCCAGAGAGACTTACATTAATTTTATTTATGAGCAACAGGGGGTTAAGGGCCTTGCTCAG